>JAJTUV010002787.1:0-105996 GCA_021653895.1 Mastomys natalensis | reverse complement strand
GATATTTTTTGTTATTGCCATCTTGACATTTGCCTGGTTACACATGAATAGCCTGATCCAATCCCTCAGCAGGGAGACTACCACGGTCTGGCTTTCAATAGCCTTGTCACCAACAAAGAAAACATATGGAATATTTCATTCTTGCCCTTTACAAACAGTCTAGGCCTGTTAGGGCATGCAGCAGAGCACTTCCTTCTTCATGGTAGGTTGGTGTATTTGTGCCCTAGTGATGGGCTCAGCTATAGAGAAGCAAGCCATGCTTCCAAAGCCTGGGCACCTTTTGTGTAAAGTAAATTCCACGTTTTGGTCAAGTCAGTTTCTAATGTCAGCTAGAATGTAGTTGTATTGTCTGCTTGATGGATGCTTACATAATCATATATTCACTAAAGGGAATGCAAATGCACACATGCATACACACACACACACACACACACACAAACACACACACACACACACAACACACACACACAAACCACACAAACTACACGAGCAACACCATTTGGGCATTGTCTTTCCAGATTTGATATCTGATGTGTAAAGGGAATGAAGATGCTTAATTCCCTGTAGAACATGCCTGGAGGGCTATCTGCATGTATGTTTATATCCTTGTCAGTCCAAAGAAAGAGATCAATTTATCATCCTCGTGCTAGCCAAGCATTGCTGCATTAGCCATTAAGGCTTTTCTTCTTCCACATACTAGCCTTCTGCTAGCATTAAGGACTTTGCTTTGTGCTGTCTGGATTTACAGGGCAGAGGGGCTTGTTGGCTGGCTTAACAGGAGATAAGCAAGAATATGGAAAGAAAGGGTACGCTAAGTTCTATCTTTACGAGGCCTTATTATTTCGTGTTGCTCTTGGTACCACCCTGCTTGAGATGACACTCAGTAAAAGAATTACAAACAAATAAGTAGAAAACTAAGGCCTCCGATGAGATGATTCATAGCTTTGGTGAAGGAAATAATGATGCCCATATCTTTAGGTCTTTTTCAGTCTCTCAGTTACGCCAGCTTAAATTTCTACTTTTATTGTTTTCATACTTGTGGACTGGCTTGATAAATGGTCATGATTTATCCAAGAGATGTGATCTTCTGTTGGTGGTTTATTCCCACATAAAACCAAATATTTAAATTTATATATACATCTTATCTAAAAGTTATTTCTGGTAGTTTTTAGTGCCATAACTGAACATAAGCTGCATAACAAATTATCTTATAGAAATTAATGTCTTTCACATTTCTTTTTGAGACAGGCTTCTTTTGTGTAATAGAGCCCTGGCTGTCTTGAACTGTCCTTGTAGACCTGGTTGGCCTCAAACTCACAGATCTGCCTGCTTCTGCCTTCTGAGTGCAGGGATTAAAAAAATGTGCTTCAGTTTGCCCACCTAGCCTTCTTTTCTTACGTGAGAGTCATCCTTTTTCTACTTCTTTTTTTTTTTTTTTAAGATTTATTTATTTTATGTATATAAATACACTATAGCTGTTTTCAGACACACCAGAAGAGGGCATTGAATCCCATTACAGATGGTTGTGAGCCACCATGTGGTTGCTGGAAATTGAACTCAGGACCTCTGGAAGAGCAGTTGGTGCTCTTAACCACTGAGCCATCTCTCCAAGGCCTCTTTTTTTAACCCAAGGCCCTGTGCATACTCAGCAAGTGCTCTACTACTGAGCCACACTGCAGCCCTTTGTAGTTCTTGATAAGCTTTTCTCCAAATTTGTTGACCACTGGTGGCTAAATTTAAATTAAAATATTTATTAATTCATTTTATATGTATGGGTGTTTTTGCCTAAATTAATATATGTGTACTCCCTGCCTCCCTGCCTTGTTCCCTAGGAGACCAGAAGAGGGTGTTGGGGATCCTCGGAACTGTAGTTACAGACGGCTGTGAGTCACCATGTAGGTGCTGGCAACTGACCCCAAGTCCCCTGCAAGAGCAGCTAGTTCTCCGAACTGCCGAGCATCTCTCCAGCTCCGGACAACTATGTTTTTTAAAACCTTTTTTTTTCTGTGCTTCACAAATGACTCCTCGATATCTCTTTTTAGCTGTATAATTATGAATTCATAATGAGGGAAAAAACCCATTAACCCTGTATTAAGTTGACCCTCATTGTTGGTGCTCACTTTGTGTAGTTAGGACACAGGTTTTTGAGCGAGTCTTGATAATGTCGCTCTGATTGGCCTGGAACTCATATAACCCAGGTTGGCCTTAAATTAGTACAAATCCTCCAGCCTCAGCACTGAGACCCCAGGTGTGACACCCCCCTGCAGGCTGCTAACAGTACATAGTTGTTAAGCGCCCATTGTAAGAGAGTATTAGTTTCAATTCAAATGCCTTAAAACTGTGGCAAGGTTTGTTTTTCCTGATTATTTGCAGCCTAGTTAGTTTAGTACCCGACAAGCTAAACTTGTTAAAAATTGATTTTGTTTAGAAGTTTGTACTTTGAAAAAAAAAACAGTTTGTAGCATCCCTTTGATCCATGACATTTACTCTGATACCCTGAAGACAGGTGCACAAATGACCATCGTAAAACATTTTGCCAACAGTGAAGTCTTTGGATTATTTGGAAATGTGTGTGTGTGTGTTTCAAAAACATGACTTTTCAAAAAAAAAAAATGGAATTTTGGTGAGGAATTGCTGGATCTGCCTTCTGTATTAGGCATGTTTTATGTGCTAACTATAATTTCTAAGGCATTTAGGTCCATCTAAAGGGTTCCCATTTTATGGCTAAGCAAAGTGAGCTTTTCAAGGATTAGGTGATTTGCTCAAACATTGGTACTTAGTGAGAGTTGGTTTGGAAACTTAAACGTGAAAAAGTTTTAGGTTATTACAGGAAAAGAAAGCAGTCTGTAAAGCGGTAAAGCGTGCAGACATCTACGCTCTGTGTTTGTGGGAGACTGACTTGGAGTGTTAAAACCTGAGAGGGGAGAGGTGGAGGGCTTGGGGGATAAGTAAGATCAAGGTACAGTAAGGTACAGTGTATGTGTGTATGAAAATGTGATAACGAAGTCTGTTCTTTTGTACAGCGCATATCTGCTAGTAAACGTTTAAAAGGGACAAAACCTGAAAGAATGCAGAAGGCTGATGTGAGCACCAACAGAGAGCTCCACCTCACTGAATAGTGAGAGGAGTTTTGACTGGCTTTCTCTCTTACCATGTGTATGTGGTATGAGAGGGTCGGGTCTGCTCCAGACTCACTTTTTCTCAAGGAGCAGGTCTGTCAATGTGCTTCTTTAAAGTGAAGCCTTGAGGAACATGAAAAGCCGAGTGTGCAGTGGATGCTTTCCGTATAGCTGCCCGTTTTCACTCACTGGAATTTCCTGCCTCTCCTGTGGAAGATGTTTTTATAGGGAAGTCAGCATAAAGTGAATCACCCATGAGCCGTTTTCCCCCTGGAGGCATTTCATTTACTCAGCTTGGTATTAATTTAGTTGGTACTCTTTAGTTGACTTGAGCACTATGTTTGTTGATAGTGTGAGCTGATGTTTATTAAGCTGTTAATATTTTACAGACTTCATGAGTTCCGGTTAGATCTATGCACACTTTCTCCTTTAGCAGTGGGGCTATTTGTGGCTGGGACTGTGACCATAATTTCAGAGTTTTGGTGATTGCCAGTCCCATCCTGGAGAGCCATTTGCTTGCTGATTTGATTCTAAAGGTTGTTTTTTTTTTTTTTTTTCCTCTCCTGGAAGTGTTTCCTTTTTGTTTGTTTGTTTGTTTCACTTACATTGTCATGAAGAGGTCTGCAGTCTCTCTGGCTTTTCAGAGAAATCCTCATCATCTTCTTGCTGTTACCTTGCTTGTTATGTCACCAAGTGTTTCCCATGCCGTGTCTGTGACTCTCCCAGTGACACTCTCTGCCACATGTTCTTCTGTTGACCATTTAAAAAAAAAAGCATAAGGCTGACAGGGTGTACTTGTGTGAGGACTGTCGCCACAGGTGAGTGAATGAAGCCTTGCAGAGGACCTGTTGGGCTGGCTTTTAAGATCAGAGTGGAGTCAGCTTGGGCTTCCTACCTGAAATCCCAGCACTTGGTAGGTGACTCTGGAGATCACCTGCAGTACTAAAGCCTGAAAGGCTACAGAGACTCAGTTCTTCCCTCAAAGACAAGAAAAGAAAAGCCAGAGTTATTTGGTTGAGTGAGTTTTACACCACTGTCCTTCAGTGCTTTCCTGCGGGTGATCATTCACCCACCTCACGTGTCTTAGGATCATTTTGAAGACTAGGAGTTACTTCTGGAGAGGCTTTTGTTTGGTCCACTGCTTGAAATGTCCTGAGCCAGGTAGACTGTAGATTACAAAGGGACTTGAAACATCACATAGTGCAGTGAATGGAAAGCTCCATTTGTTATAAATTCCACTCTACCCAAGTCAAGACATTCCATGAGAAAAAATAAGTCAGTCAGTTCTCTTCTTCTCTTTCTCATCTCTTCTCTCTCTCTCTCTCTCTCTTCTCTCTCTCTCTCCTTCTTCCCTCCCTCCCTCCCTTTCTCTCTCTCTCTTTCTTTCTCTCTCTCTCTCTCTCTTTCTCTCCTTCTTCCCTCCCTCCCTCCCTTTCTCTCTCTCTCTTTCTCTCTCTCTCTCTCTCTCTCTCTCTCTCTCTCTCTCTCTCTCACCACACACACACACACACACACACACACACACACAAAAGCACACATGTATGTGACCATACACAAACAATGCCCTTATGGGCATATATTCACATCTACCTGTTTGTAGACTTGATTTTTTTTTTCTGTACTAAAACTTTCAATTACATAAATTATAATGACCCTTTGTTAGTGTTCTTGCTTCCTTCAGAACTCCCAGTCCTTCTCAGTGTACTTCTAAAGAACTGGTGGGCCTGAGCTCGGAGCTGGACCTGGTGGATTATAAAGTCAAGCACTTGGGATGTGGAGGCAGAAGGATGTGAGCTCAAGGCGAGTTGGACCATGTATGTGTAGAGAGATACTATCTCAGAAAAAAATAAAAAGGAAAGGTGTGATGGAGGGAGGAGAAGGAGAACAAGGGGGAAAAGAAAGTAGTTTATCTGGCTCACATTCCCTTTCACAGGTGAGAAAGGATTTTCTATAACTTCTCCAGGATCAACTCTTATAAGTCAAAGAGCAGGAGCCGAGAGATTATCTTTTTTTTTTTTACCTTTAAAATGATTTAATAGGCGTTGTACATGAAAATAACAAAAATCTTAGGACAAAATTATATGTAAGGAGCATTTTATTTGGTTAACATACTGGTATCATTTTTGTTGAATTCTGATAATTACTTTAAAATATCCCTCTGGTAACATTGTCCAAAACCTGTTACTTTTTAATGAACGTTTATCTCTTCCCCTCTTTGCTCCACACAGAAAAAAAAAAGCTACTTGAAAATGTTAAAATCAACACAATCCAGTGCTTTTCTTAGCTATGAGATTATCTTTAGATCTAGTAAGTCTCAAGCTTCTAGTAGACTTATAGATTCGTGTTGATACAGCTTGTGCTGCCAGATGGTAAATCCGTTTCCCTTGTCTTTCCAGTCTGTATAGGCCTGGTCCTTTTGGACCCATAGGCAGCAGTTGATTTAACTGTGAGAGTGAATAAGATCATTATGTTTTGAGAACTAACAGAATTTATCTAGTGGCATTGGTAGTCTAATGTTAGTATTTAAAAGAGTAATTTCTTCACATGTTTATTGTATGTCTGTTGTGTTTGACACAGAATGGAGTGATGTCTGACAGTGTCCTGCCCTCTTGTCATTTATGCCGGGTAAGGAAGGAGATAGTTAATTAGACAATAGCAGTTGAACACAGTGAACCATATGCTATCTGATAAAATGGACTACTGTCAAAATTGAACACGATGAAGGAAGTTGCTATTTAGGTAAGTCAAGGAGGGCTTGCAGGAAGTGAAGATGGTCACTCAACTTCTCTGGAAACATGAATGCATCTGAAGCATGGGGAAAAAACATGTTTTATAAAGTTTCTCCCTAAATGTCCTCAGGAATATAACACTGAGAAAAGAAAAAGGCTGGGGCCTGCTGCCAGCCAGGAGAACTTCTCTCCCAGAAGGTGATTTAACAACTTGCCAGACCACCTGGCAGGAGAGTCTGAACCTGAGGCTCATATTGGGACCTCCATTTGACTGGAACTGTGCCCTCTATGGAAACCTCAACCTTGTGTTACGGCACCAGAGTTGGGTTTGTGAGGTCACGGGACCTCTGGGTTCTTCCTCCAATGTGGTCACATTGGACAATTCTCCTTTTTCTGCTTTGGGGGTGGTAGGGAGGGAAGTATTCTCCATGCTATAATGACAGTGTAATAGGAAAAGGTAGTATAATAGAGCACCAGACAGGGGTAAAGGACAGTCCACCGATAGATGCAAGCACATAGGTAGATCTCAATAGTAAGGTGTCAGATGTTACAGTATTTTAGATATAAAAGTTACATTGATGGAGAACAAATCCTTGGCAACTGTAGTTAGGGGAAAGATGGTGTGATTGTAAAGGGTGTGTGCATTGGGGGCATTCCCTTGTGATGACAGACAGCTCCTTGTAATTGTAGCGTTGTGAGTGTACATGTGACTGAAGAAATGAGTGCTGCTGGCTTTGGTGTGGTGCAGACTCCAATCACCCAAGCACTAACACAAAAAGATAAGTTTGAGGCCTGCTGTGCAACATAAGTTGTACATGAGTTCAAGGCCAGCCTGGTCTACAGAACAAATTCCTGGACAGCCAGGGGTATACAGAGAAACCCTGTCTTCAAAAACAAAACAAAGTAATAATTTAAAAAAAGACGAGGATATAGTTCAGCGGTAAAACACGTGCTTAACATATGTGACTGAGGCCAGCATTGGATCTCCAGTACTGCAAAAAGAAAAACATTACATGTAAAACTAGTCAAACCTTGTTAGTAAATATATTATACCAAAGGAAACTTCTCAGTTTAGCTACTATATTATGTATGTATGTGTAAAACTCTCATTGGCAAGAGCAAGGTGAAAGGTTTATAGGTACTGTAGTATTTTTGTAGCTTTTCGTGTGCCTTAAATTATTTCAAACAAGAATGGTAACAAACATACCACATGAGTTTAGGGTCTTGCAAAG
Organism: Mastomys natalensis; assembly: GCA_021653895.1. NCBI lineage: Eukaryota > Metazoa > Chordata > Mammalia > Rodentia > Muridae > Mastomys > Mastomys natalensis. The sequence continues at coordinate 98,916 of JAJTUV010002787.1, read as the reverse complement.
TCAATCTTGACTTTAAGTGAAACTGGGAAACAAACTCTGAAGTGATGCAGAAAATGCATCACTGTGAAGCCAAGGGCTCTGTTTGCACCTTTGGCTTCAGGGTCAGAATTGTTTGCTTCTGAGAGCATCACTGAAGTTGATTTGTTACTGAGCAGCTGTTGTGAGAGTGGCTTCTGTCTCTCTCCCCAAAACTGCCTTTCTATTGCCTCTGAATCTCGCTTTTTGTCTCTGTCTCTCTGTGTCTGTCTGTCTGTCTGTCTGTCTCTCTCTCTCTCTCTTGTGTGTGTGCGCGCACGCGTGTGAGTGTGCATGAATAACATGAATGTGTTATGAAACGCAGAAAGTACAACATCCAGAGTCCACACTAGGTTTACTGTGTAAACGTTTGCAGTCATGTTTTTGGATTGAGCACCCGTGCACTTCCTGTTAGTGTCAGTGTTCCATGGCTGAGCACCCAGACAGTTTAAGCAGTGTAGGGCATGGGGTTGGGTCTCTGCTTGTGGATGAGTAGCAGTTTTACCTCTGATGACTCAGTATATTTGCCTTAATTGCTAGATTAACCAATTTTTCCTTCCATAAAAGGTGCACACATTTGTGAAAAGAGAGGATGAATGAATGAAGTTTTAAGGACTAATTTTGTGGTATTTAAGCAACAATAGTCCAGATTACCCACAACCTTAGTTTCCTTTCATGAGTCCTATGGATGGGCTTTGTCACTGTTTACACTTGATTACTTCATTGTTAACCCCAGTGATGTGATTTAGCATGCAAAGACTTAATTATTCCTTTCTGGCTTAGTTAGAAATTTCCTTCCAATAATTGCCTCCACTGCCCTTTAGCCTCTTAAATGTTTAGTTTGTTTAGAAGAACGTGGCTGCTCAGTAAGCAGTTCCAAGCTCAGCAGTGTCCAAAGCTGTCTTTATCATAATTTATACCCTTGACATAGTGACTGAGGCCCTGTTTCATAAGTGATGGCTGGTGGGTGTTCCTTAGAGTAGCTGTAGTCAGGCATTTGTCTCAAGTTGCTGTTCATGGCTAAGTGGCACTAAACATTTCCCTAAGGTCTCAGTTTTAAAATTTGATATTTCCTAATTTTAAGTGAGAAAATATGCCAACTCTGGAAATAAAACTAGATTCTTAGAACCTTAGCATTTAGACTTACAAAAGCACTATAGTTTTGAATGTGAAAACTTTTACTATTTGAGAAAACTATTTTTGTAAGGCTATAACATGCAATTGTAGTTATATGGTAGAGACAAGATCATTACATGTTATCCCATTGGATGTTATTTTATGAACAGCAAAGAGGTTTATATTTAGGGTTATATTTAGGGTTAGCAAAGAGATGATTTTCATTCTGCTCAGTTCTAAAATATAGTTGTTACATTTATGGCCTGAAAGCAGGGGATGGAGAGGAGAGAATTTGTTTTCTGAATATAATTCTTTATGGCAGCACCCCTAATGGGAAATCCTGTTTGATTTTTTTCAAAGTTGAAGTTTGTGGATTGAAAATGTATTTTCTGCCAGGAGGGAAGTACTCTACCAGGATGAATTAAAAATATTAATTCTACTCAAGACTTTGTTTCAAGTAGTTACAGCCATGTCTCTGTAGACAGATTGTAGGGTTTGTCAAATATTACCTTTTAGGTTTTATTTTTGCAACAGTCCATTATCTATGGGGTGATAGTAGGAACCACAGGAGCATACTGGGGGAAATCAGGTATCCTTAATAAAAACAATGCAAAGTGCTTTGCTTAAGTGAAACGCTAAAAGTTTTGATTTAATAAAGAAAAATAATATACCGAGGATGCTGACATCTGTAAGAATGAATCTTCAATTTGTGAAATTGTTAAGAAAAAAAAATAGACACTTCATTTTGATGGTTGGGTTATAGCGACTCCATTATAAAGCTAGATATTGAATTTATCAGACTTAATTGAGGGGTGTTTGAAGATGTTTTATGTAGCAAGATTATATTCAATTTCTATGCATACAAGGTAACATAACCAGTTATAACCAGTTTATTTTACTAACTTGAAAAATGTCAGAAACATGTACTTGAAGAAATGTATATAATAATGCAGCTCCAACCATTTAAGGATTGAGGAGGAAGCATAGCAGGAACCTCTGAAGATATAGTCCTGTGTGCACATGCACGCGCGCGCACGCACACACATACACACACATGTGCACACACAAACACAGACCTTTGTGAACACACACAAAATTAATGTGGTTTTACTTTAGCCAGGCTCTTGTCATGACACTGTGGCCTTTTTTTTTTTTTTTAAAAGATTTATGTGAGTACACTGTCACTGTCTTCAGACACCTCAGAAGAGGGCATCGGATCCCGTTACAGATGGTTATGAGCCAGCTACCTTGTGGTTGCTGGAAATTGAACTCAGGACCTCTGAAAGAGCACTCAGTGCTCTTAACCACTGAGCAGTCTCTTCAGCCCCAACGCCTTTGCTTTTGACCGTTGGGTGTTTGACAGCAAAAAGTTGAGTGAAGGTCTTTTTGATTTATTGCAATTTCACAGATAGAAGATTCAGTCTTAACACAGCATATGATTATCCCCCGCCCCCAATCATATTAAAGTGGGGACTTTCAGCCTTTCACATAGACTAAGTACTTGGTTGGGGAGGAGTATATATGAGAATTGATGCATTAGCCATTATTTAGTAGAAGCTGGATTACTTGAACATATATACTTGTACCAAAATGGCCATCTCGTAACCTATCTACTGTGAGATGTAAAGCAGTGTGGATCCTACGGGCAGTGGGATGATCCATATGTCCTAACTAAGATCGAGCAGGATGACAGGAAAGTTTACTGTGCAGCTCAGAACGGCCATACAATCTAAAACTTTAAGGATGAATTGTTTACTTTCAGAATTGTTCATTTAATCATTTGGACCACAGATAACTGAAATCATGCAAATGAATCTGAGGATAACAGGAGTACTATTGAACCTTTGAAAAGTAATTTTAATGTGCTTGAAGTAGGCTGCCTACGGATATTGGTCTTGAGATACACACACACACACACACACACACACGATTGCTTGATGATGTATGCACATGTATGTGTGGGTGCACATGTATGTGTGGGTGTACATGTGCTACAACATTTGTGCAGAAGTCAGAGGACAACTTGTGGTTGTTGGTTCTCCTTCTACCTTTTGAGTCCCAGTGATTGAACTTAGGGTGCCTTTTCAGCTGAGCCATCTGGTGAGCCTTTGGGTTCTCTTCATCAATATGGCAACTACCAATCCCCTCATCAGGGAGACATTTCTTTTTTTTTTTTTTTTTAATTGTTTTATTTTTTTTGAGACATTTCTTACTAGTAGCTGAAATAGATTATTCTAAGGCAGTCATGACTATTTTGGGCTTATTTGTTGCTTTAATTTTTTTTATTATTTAGTTATTTTTAAAAGTAAATACTTATTTGACAGTTAGCCAGAACTGTCTGGGCAGTGTCGAGAAGGCAGAGCGATCTTCTCTTAGCTGTACAGGGTGAGAGTAAACAGTCTGCCTTGTTGTTACAACTTAATTCCTGTGCTGGTCAGACATCACCAACTAGCTGAATTCCTTTCCTTGTTTATCCACAGGCAATTGAGGAAGGAAAACATTTACTGGGTGATGGGCTCTCCTTTTATTTGAATTTGAGTGAGAAAAGTCATATGTTTGTCTCTGACTTGTTTAGAGTGGAAGGGAAAAGCAAGCACCATTCCCTCAGGGGCCTTGCTAGAAAAATCACTAGTGGTTGGCTTTCTATTACTTTGTTAGTCATTGGAGGGTGGGGGTGGGGCACATGGGATGCCTGAGTTCTCAAATGCAAATATATATTTATGCCTTTAAAACTTACATAAGATTTATGAAGTTAGTATTGAATCTTAAAATGAGTTGAGTAGTGAATAAATGTATAGAAACTTCATTCTGTTTCTGTAATATTTTTTTTTTTTTTTTGGTTTTTCGAGACAGAGTTTCTCTGTGTAGCCCTGGCTGTCCTGGAGCTCATTCTGTAGACCAGGCTGGCCTCGAACTCAGAAATCTGCCTGCCTCTGCCTCCCAAGTGCTGGGATTAAAGGCATGCGCCACCACCGCCCGGCTACTGTAATTTTTTTTTTATGTACTTAACAAAACTCCAGATGATTTATTGATTTATTTCAATTTAGTAATGTCTTTAGCTTAGTAATGATTTCATTACACTAGGGCTTAGTAGAATTGCCACATATCATCAAATGTATTTGGTTTCTGTATTCCTGTATTTAATGGTAAGGTCTTTGATTGTTTTTTTTTTTTTTAGTTTTTCGAGACAGGGTTTCTCTGTATAGCCCTGGCTGTCCTGGAACTCACTCTGTAGACCAGGCTGGCCTCGAACTCCGAAATCCGCCTGCCTCTGCCTCCCAAGTGCTGGGATTAAAGGCGTGCGCCACCACCACCCGGCTGGTAAGGTCTTTGAAAGGCACATGAAGAAGATGGTAATTTTTGTTATACTTTTTGTTTATGACTCAAATTTCCTTATACCATTGGCTTTGACTCTCACAAGTGCTATAGGGAATGGTGACAGTAATTATAGCAGCACAGGTCTGGAGCAAATGTGTGTGCAATGCCATTGGGCAGGGCTAGCGAGAATGATAAGTTCTATTGAAGTGCATTAAATATAATTAGTACTTGGGTATGGAAGGCACCTCGTTACCTTGCATGAAGGCTTAAGTTAGAGCCTCAACATTGCAACAACAACAAAAATGCTTCTTCTTTTTTTTTTTAAATTTCACAAAGATTTAATACACCATTGAGGAAATACACACATGAAATATACAGTAAACATTTGGCTAAGTCCTGCTTAGAATTGTTAGTGAGCATTCGGAGGGTTAGCATCAGTTCTTATTTGGAGACTCTCGATCTTATTTCCTTCCCGACTTTAGCTCTTTTCTGCTGTTTTTTTTCTCTTGCACATAACATATATACATACTCATCTATGTTGAAGACATTGAAGGCCATGGAAAAATTACATTGAAAATTATCCTTTACTTGTGAAATTTATAAATTAACCTGCTTTGTAAAAGTTTATGCCATCAGCAAAGTGTGTGCTTATTGTACTTCCAGGTGTATTTCTGTGTTCAAGGGTAGAAGAGGGGCAATTAAGGACGTGGCTTCCTGTTTAATGTGCACCAGAGTCTTCTTATGCGCCAGCCACTATACTCAGCTTTATATCTGTCAGTTCACTTGATCATCATTTCTCTATTGGAGAGGTCTTTATTCCCTTTTAAAATGTGGCACTGATATGAAACATTTAATTTGCTTAATACATTAGTAATGTACATCCAAGGTCATGGTTTATAGTTTCTAACTAGGGTCGGACCCCTGCTTTCTGACTCTGGGACATGTGCTCTTTTCCCTAAGGCTTACAAGTGTGCACAGATGAGGTGGTTTGGTGAAGACAACAAAAAGTACAAGAAGAATCAATGTGAGAGTGCCATACAGAAACAGCGGACTGAAGTCTGTGGGAACAAGAGGAGGCTGAGGAGCTCACTTTGCTTTGGGAGTGGGAAGCCTTCCCAGCTGAGGTGACATTTGAGCTGGGTCATTTAGTCTTCTACAGGGCAGCTGCCAGGTTCTGCCTTGTTTGAAATAAGCACATTTACAAGAGAATAGTGGAGCACATTCAACTTGATGGATTAGATTGACAGATTGAAAGTAACTCCCCAGAATGATGGCTTTGTTAGGTGTTTGTTCTCTGAGAACTCTACCTGCCACTCCCCTTTGGTGAATTGTGGCAAGAAAGCTGTCACATTAAGCTGTCATTCAGGATATTGTGGGGAGGGGGGGCACAAATTATGGGCAGGAGTAGGTATTTTCAGAACAGCCTACAACCCGGAAAGATTATATTTCAGAGCATTTAAAAATGAAAACAACAGTCCTTTTTAATCTGTGCAAAAAGAAAATTGGATAATGAAAAGTTAATTAGGCCATGGATATTTTTAAAGCTTAGACATTCTGATTCTTATCCACCATAATTAGATGAATCTTTGTTCAGGGTATGATAGAAAAAGAAATCAATTATAGAATCATACAATGTTCTTACACAGAGTATTCAATTCTAAAAATTCTTCGTGTTTCTTGGGGGTATTTTTCGAAATGAGTTTCTAAGAAGTACATTTGATTCCAGCTTCTACCTCCCTGTTTCAGACCCTCTACTCGCTTGCTCTAAGACCTTCTTAAAGATTTTGCCATTTCTTTCCATATATGTGTATTAAATTATTGAAATATTGAGAACTGAGCTCTAGATCTTTCTAAATTATGGCTTGTCACAGTTTTATTTCTGGAGAAATGGCCGAACAATACTTTGGGGTTGGCACTCCCCTCCCTAGGCCCTGACCCTGCTTTCCCATTCCCTTCGGACCAACCCTTCTTTCAACCCCCACTCCCCAAGCCTGAAATGGAAAGAACTTGCTTTGTTACTTATGATAATATTTAAGCTCTAAAATTTTAACAGTATTTCAGTTGCAAATAAATGGAAATTGTGTATTCTGTTTAATGTGTTTCAGAAAATCCCTGCCATTTTTTTTTCTTTAAATACAAGAAAACAGGCATGTAATGCCTCATTGAGAAAAGCCTGGAGGGTGGCTTTGTGCAGGTCTTAATTAAGGGCTTTGAAAGACCAAACAAAAGGAAAAAGGAAAATGCTACAGGGTTATTGTTATTCCACCCCATTGGCTCAGCTAGCTGACCATCCATTGGAGCATTTTGTCCATTTTGAAACTGAATGACACTTTTGTTCGTGATTAACAGAGGTGAAAGAAGCCAATTATTGGGCCCTCTTTTTCCATAGAACAGCTGCTGTTGGATTTAACTGCGGGCAAATATGGCCTTTTACTCCTGCAAGGATGTTGTGATGACAGTTATTTTTATAGAACTATGTGATTGAAAACAAAATCTGTCTGACTTTTGTTATGAATATGCCCTGGAATTTATCATGGAAGGGTGAGTTTGTTGAGCCGTTTCTGTAGTTCTCTGTAAGAATAGCAAATATGTTGTATATAATTCACATGTGCATATTTTAGCATTATGAGAACTCAGTGTTAGAAATTACTCTGTACATTTGTAGCTCTTTCAGCTTTTTCCTGTTTTACTCTTAGCAAAAACTCATAATTTATTAAAGTTAGGAAGCAATTAGTGGGAGATTGGGTGGTCTTGAGTAAGCATCAAGCTATTCTGATATAGGCTTCTTAAGTGGGACAGATGAATCCCAGAGACCACCTACCATTAGCGCAGAGTTCCGGCTCCACCCTTCAGTGGTAAGAATGAGCTTGGGGAACTCTCCCTTGTGTCTTGGTATTAATGAATGTTTACTAATAGATGCACCTGGGCTCAGGGCATATGGGTGTCTGGGATGACTTCATTTTAATATGTTTTCTGATTGTGGGCATGAAATGGTTCCCTTTAGTAAACTCTAGGCCTTTTTTTTTTTTTTTTAATTGTTTTTGTTTTCCCAGGTAATCTAAAAGTAAGTCCATCTTATGCCAGGAACAGAATCAGCATGGTTCTGTCTACTAAGAGAAGGACATGTTATATTTCTGCCTTGCTTTTGGGAACAGTTCCCTGAAGCTACTTTGAGAGGCTGTCTGGACTTTCGTAGGTGTTTCTATATTTATTGACAGCAAATTAATGGAGCTCATATTCACTTTTCCAGTTCTTTTCTTGAAGATGGATACATCCTAAGTGATTTTATTTATAAGCTCTCTCTGTTGCTATCACCTCATTAAAATAGAAAGTGTGATCCATGTATTGACTTTAATCATCACTGTTTCAAAAATACTTAGCAGAAGCAGTTTGTTTTGGCTCATGGTTTCAGGGACTTTCAGTTTGTCATCAGCTGGGGATCAGTGTTCAGATACGTGAGTTTTTAGGGAAACATTTCAAACCCAAACACCAATAGTCCCTAAAGCCTTAAAACAAAATGAGGTAAAATTTTATGGTGGGATATGTAGCCTGGTTTTGTGGTTTCATAATTCTGGCTATCATTTGAATAAAGTGATTAACTCTGAAGCTCCTTCTAAGTCTATAGAGCATGTCTTCTTTCTGTAGACATTGCAAAAGAGATGGTCTGGAACAGAGCTGTGTGTCTCTTCTCATCTGGGTTCATTCCCCCTCTCTCTGTCCCATATCTTGCTTGGCTGTGCCCCCTGAACTGCCCACTCCCTCAGGCTGATGTACTTTCTAGCATCCTCAGCCTCTTTCCAACAGCTTTCCGAGCAGTAGGCTCCTGGGTTGAGGCTGCTCATCTCCGTGAACTGTTAAGGGACTAACCAAGCATAGGAGTTCTTGCCTCTCCACTTTCCAGCCTGCAAGTCATAGGGATGCTGTCTTCACTTCCGGCTCCGCCCCTGTTGTGGTCCTGACTGTCAGTTTCCACACCAGAGCTGTCATCAGCTAGGTTCTCTACCATTCACTTGAGAGCCAAGCTCGTGGTCTGATCATTTCTGCTGTTCCGTCATCTACTGTAGATGCTATCATTTACCTCACCTAGATAATCCTTTCAATGCTCTTGTACATCAAACCTACTTCAGTCATTTATCCCGTGGTCACTTTTGGATTGTGTAAATCTTGTAACTGCTAAGTACTTCTGATCTCAACTTATTTTTTTCTGTTCTTCATCTCTTCATTATTCTAAATTCATAAAATTGTCAACCTTATGCAACCTTCAGTCTCTGAGCCTTCATATTACCATTACGTCACTGGTCAGATTAGAGCCTGCTGACTTTCCTTTCCCTTGTCTCACCAGTATCCTTAGCCTTCTTACCCTGTTGTTCTTTCAAAGCTGACTTTTTATTTAACAATGATGAGTCCTTTTAGTGATCTATGCCACTGTTTTGTGAAATGCCTCACTGCCCAGATTCTTAAACTGTGTGACCATATGGGGTCAGATAACTGAATGTGGGAATCATGAAATAACTGTCAGCTGTACAAGGTTTCTGGATGGGTGATGAGCAACCATTCAAAATTAGATGTGTAATGTATCCAAGATATTTGCACAGTTTCACTATAGCTGTGGTTTTCGGCCATGCAGCACAAAGAATGCTAGCTAAAGTACCTTGGCTCAGATTTGAGACTGTCATTTGTGTGTTGTGAGTTGCAGTGTTCTTTAGTGTATTTACAAATAACATCTCAGCTCTTACAGAGGTATAATGGATTAATTTTGTAAACTAAGACTTTTTCCTATCATTCATCTTGGTACAAACATTAGACTAGTGTATCTTTGAGTTTTATTGTATTAGATGAAATTTGAACTTAAAAATTGCTGCTGTCACTATTAAATAGTTTTCATTGGAAAAAAAATTATTAAATGAATATTGGCATAGGATTAGGATAGAATTTCCCAACAGTTTCTGATAGCCATAATATACTTTTGCCTTATTGGACTACATACTTATCTCAACATTGATGATGATAAAATTAAAATATTGATCAACTCTACAAAATGTTGAAGTGCTCATTTTTCTGCAGTATCAAATAAGCAACAAAGATTTAATTCTTTAACTGAAAAATAGGCACATCTTATTGTACAAATTTGTTCTAGTCTTTAACAACTGGCAAAACGTATGTGACCAAACGATTGATAGTAAATGAATTTATAATTTCTTATCAGTAAATGTTTGATTTGTATGCCCATGTACCTGAGATGATGTAACAGTTTCTTGGGTGAAAGGGGTTGTACATGGAGAAGTTTAAGAAGCACTAATGGAGTGTATCCCAAACTAAGTGCTTATCGAAGGCACCTCCTGCTGGCTTCAGGAGATGGTTAAGAGGTGGAGATAAGTTCCTTGTATGTACTGGTTTAATGGAAACTAGTTTCATGATGATGATGCCTGACTTTTGCCCAAATCACTGCTTTTTGGAGTTCTACATGTGTGGGATATTACTTTGTTGCTTTTCCAAATAGTTCCAGACAAATCACTCTTTATTGTCAAAGCCCAAGATCAGCCTAAGGGTCTGTATGAAAATAATGCTACAAATTTACTAGAATTCAAACTCATTTTAAACATATTGGACCCTCTGTGTCTTATTCATAAGTATGCTAAACAGTGTCTTTCTCAAAATGAACTGTTAATGATCCAGCTTGAACTTGAAAGTCTGTCTCTAGTACTGCACCTTGTGCAACCAGACTCCTCTGGAAACAGTACATGTTAATAAGAGTTCTCCAACACAGAAAGACACTCAAAGAATACAGACAGGTGCCCATAGAAAACACAAGGTGATGGGGGATTATTTTTCTCAGGTTTCATAGGTAGGAGTCATTGTGACTTGCAGGGTTATTGAAGAAGGGTCATCTGCTGGGCAGGCAGGTGTGTTTCTTCTCACGTTCTCTGGGCTTTTCCAGACCCTCCTACCTTGCTTAAGATGAATTAGAGAGATTGTACATCAAAGAAAATGAAAAGGTAACTATTGACATAAAAATACCATTTCCTGCAGTTTTCCAGGGATTTGTTTACTGTGCGCTTTGTGACAAGGTATAGGTGCAGAAGAGAAGGTTCAGAGGACAGTAGATGGAAAAATTTTGACATTGGGAGTTTTGTCAGTAAGGAATATACTTAAGGGATTATAACGTCTCAGGAAAGCAGTGCGATGGCTTCTCAAGACATTAAAATGCAGTCTCTAGATTGTCCAGCAGTTCTGCTCCTGGGTATGTCTTCAGAATGAAGGCAGGATCTTTAAGACATATTTGTACATTTTCATCATGGTAGCATTAGTCTTAATAGTAAATAGATAAGACAGGCCCCAAATCCCATGGCAGACAGTGAGTGACTATAGACTCGTATATTATTGTCTATTTCAATGTCCTTCTCCCCAGCTTGAGTGTTAAGGCCTCTCCCTGTTCCTTCCTTCTAACCTGGAGGCAGAATTTGAAGTTTCTCTGTAGGGTCATGCATTCACTCTCCATACGTACCTTGCATATGCAGAGTAGAAATAATGTCTTCAAGTGCCTGGAGGACTCTCTTATTTAGAAACTGCTTTCCAAGCCGGGCGGTGGTGGCTCACGCCTTTAATCCCAGCGCTTGGGAGGCAGAGGCAGGCGGATTTCTGAGTTCGAGGCCAGCCTGGTCTACAGAGTGAGTTCCAGGACAGCCAGGGCTACAAAGAGAAACCCTGTCTCGAAAAACCAAAAAAAAAAAAAAAAAAAGAAACTGCTTTCCAGCCTCGTGGTAGAACAGATGGTTCCAAATTTTCCTGTGGAGAACCTGTGAGCCTTTCGAAAAACAAGAAGCCACCATTTAATTTTAGAGTTGGAAAAGCTTTGCATACCATACCGGCCTCACATCCCAGAAGACAAGCTAGGCACTCAAAGGACTTAAAAAACTCAACTTGGGCCACTTGTGCCATGATTGGCTGTGGCCCTTGGAGACCACATTCCATTTTTAAGTCCCATTTTAAATCAGAGGTTGAGCCTCACAGTAAGGTCCTGCTGGTGTTGTGTACCACGTGGAGGGAAGCAGAAAAAAAGGAAACAGGCTTCCTTAGTGCGAGGGGTTTGCACACCAATTAAGTGAAGAATTTTCCTATGTAGTACTGTGAAAAAAATTCTTCACATAGCTGCTGTGATGATGGTTTATCAACTTTGGGAAAAGGTGTGCACCAAATAGGAAAATATTTTAAAGGAGTCCTAGCATACATTAGATTAGAGAAGAGAGTGAACGAGTGTTCTACGGGAGATGTCCGAGGTTTCTGCTTGAAAGAAGGATGATGGCTCAGAGCTTTGGGATAAGTTTCTAATTTTTGTTGCACTCTTGGAAAATATGGTGAGGATTACTTTTTAGAGAAAAGGAAAGGAAGAAAGGAAATATACATAGTATGATTCCCAGCATTTTTCTTTTTTGATTCATAAAGTACCTTAGCCAGATTGGAATGACAGGAGCACTCAGCATTTCTGTTTGGTCCACTGTCAGCTGCCAACAGTTTGCAGACCAGCAGCATTTTGTGTGACTCCGGTCTAGTGTGTAATAACATGGGGAAGAAACCAGCTGTTGTGGGAGGATCTAGCCAGAGCATATCAATTTAAGTGGTGCGTGGAAGAAAACTAAGGCGCCATCCATGTTAGCTGCCAGAGAATCTCATATTGAGGGTTGTGGGGAAGAATTTAAATGTGACTCCAGCAGCAGTGGGGAGCTTCTGGAGATTCTTAGGATGATGTATTCAAGGGCACTACTTGTAAGTGTGCCATAGTGTGTAAGCTCTGTGTAACTCTGAAATTGCTGTTGTGTCAACTGTTCTGTTGTGATTTTCTTTTTTCTTCATTTTCTTGCCTGTGTCATCCAAAGAGCAGAAATGGGCCGTGTTTTAAGTACTGTTGCTGAATTAGAAGTTAGGCCTTCTCAGGTTGGATACTTTTTGGGGTCAGTGAGCTCCCTGTTCTCCTGTCTCTCAGAAAGTGTCTCATTTGTTAAACAAATATTTTGTTTCTGAGCACTTTCACAGCAAGGTGAGCTTGAAGGCTGAGGAAAGAGGCTGTTTACATGACAAGGTTATCAGAATAGTTAAGAAACCTTGTAAAGACCGTTTGGGGAACTGGAAGAATTAGTGTGTCTTTCAAAGGGTTGGTGCTCCTGCTTGTTACGTGCCTTTTCATTGGTTGTCTAGGCTTGAGTAGCTATGCTCCAATGTGGCCAGACTGTTCGTCCTACGCCACCTGGGCCAAGAATTTGTCTAGACCTTAGCAGTTACCAACACAGTGTGCAGAAGTACTTTCTGAATGACAATGCTATCCACACATTTGACACAAGCTGCTTTTATTTAATCCTTAAAGCACGTGTGTAAAGTAAATGGCATGGTTCATTATTTTGGAAACTAAAGGAAGGCACAGAGGTTAATCTGTTTGTTAATGACTAACATAGCTACCCTGGGCCATGTGCTTTGTGGTAGAATCCTTGACCAGCCTTCTGGAGGTTCTAGGTTTAATCCCTGGTAATCTGGAGTGGAGTTTAAATGTGAACTTCTGAGCCTTGAAGCAGGGCAGGGTTTTTCCTCCCTTAGCTTAGTTCTGCCTGTGATGAAAAGGTTCATAGCGTATACATAGTTTTCTGAGGCCTGTTCATCTTATATGTGTAATTATTCTAAAAGCTGAGAAATGTGGAAGAGAACCAGTGACCCAAGAATTCCTGAAACAATCCAAACCCCAACAAGAGCCATCCATGCTAGAAATGTCTTTGCAGAATGAAGCATGGCACCAGGCTGTTTCACACCCATGAAGGTCATGTAGTTTTGCTTCAGTGGCTTCACTGAAATAGTACACCCACCCTACCCCAGTCTACTGCTTGCTGAGCTAGGAGTTAGGAAATTGTGGTGATCCAGACACATTAGATCTTTGCCCTCATAAATTCAAAGACCATTACATGGAGGGTGACAGCCAAAGGGACTCTCACATTTGAATATCCCTCAGAATCGCCTGAACTTGAACTTGTTAATGCCTGTAAATGTTCATTTCTATCAAATTCCCAGGTGGAATTAAAACAGTCATTGTGAAGTTCTATCTGAATTGTTAGTGCTGGCTTACAGAATGTGTTACATGAGAGTTGTTTCTCTCAGACCACACACACACACACACACACACACACACACACCGGAGGGAGGGAGAGAGATCTCAACACTAGCTGTGCTCCATTGCTCAGCATCATTTATGAGACAGGGTCTTTGGACTTGAGCTCACTGATTTGACTCGATTTGCTGCCTGGCAAGCTGAGGTTCTTCCTGTTGTTTTCACTAGGTGCTGGATTATAGGTGTGCACTTCCATGTTTACATAGGTGTAGGTGATGGGAATCTAAACTCAGTTCATGCTTGTGTACTGATCTTTCCAACCTTATAGGTACATTTTCCCTAAGGAAGGTAAAAGGAAGAGAACATAAGTTGAATGATAGGTACAGAGAGGAACTAGGCTGGATGACAATAAGGCAGATTTTAATGGAGATCACTTTACAGGAACTTAGGAAGAAGTCAGAGGGTGAGGCTGCATCAGGAGCTAGGGCTTGAAGAGCAATCTTGGCTGATAATGAAGTCTGAGCATTAGCCACCGAGGAAGCCGTCCTGAGCTTGGATGGTCTGCGATGGGGTTTCCAAGGATAAAGGAGCAAGCTCAAGTGGGGCTTGATGGAGAGCAAATAGAGCAGCAAGGCTGGAGCGCTATCAGTTGTTTGGCTTTGATTTTTTCATAAGATTGCTTTGCCAGCTATGTGTAGGTTGAACAGGAGAGGGTAGGAAGTGTGGAAATAGGAGGACAAGACAGGAAACTGAAGTAGGAGGCCTTAGAGATTGAGGGAGGGAGAGGATATGTGTTCAGGCAGTGGAGACGAAGTGGAGAAACAAAAGGTGGTGAGCCAAAAGATGCATCCAGTGTTTTGTCACAGCAGTGAATGCTCATAATGAAAGCCCATGGAAGGTTAAATTACATTTTATATGTGTTGTTTTAAAGGAGATGAGTGCAAAGGAGATTTTGGAAAAAATATTCATCATCAAAACTTAACTTGTGTCATTGCCTACCCCTCTGTCCCCTGCAGGCTATCTGGAAAGCTTGGCTGGCCAGGACGACTTGTTCTCTGAGCCCTCTGGTTTAGCTATATTAGTGTGGAGTATAATCTGTGTGTGTGTGTCATTGCTTAATTGTTGGCATGTAGTGACTCAACTGGTAATTTAGATTAATAGACTGTGCATGTAGGCATACTATTGTTCTCCTTAGATCTCGATGGAGCTTTGATTGGCAGTTAAGTGATGGCGTATTCGAATTAATTACTGCAGCTGAGAAAGAACTGGGAAAACACACTAGGAAAAAAATAGATAGTTGTGATGTAGGAGTGAGAGGAACAGATTCAACATGAGAGTGAGCCTAGAATAAATTATCCAGAACTTAAGGGCTAGAGCAGATGCCAAGTACGGCTCTGTCTATCATTGTATTACGAAGGCACAGCTCATACATAGGCCCATCCATTCGCTGATATAGGTTCTAGCTCTGCTGATGAGCAGTCTGAGTGGGTCTCCCTTCCTGTCTCTTGGGATTCTAGCCCAGTCAGCGCCACCTCAGGCGGTCTCTCTCTCACATGTTAACACACATCCTCTTTAAACTGTTTCTTTTTCCTTTGCTCTTTTAAATCTTGCCCAGTTTACCTCAGGAAATTTTTTTTTTCTTTGTTCTATTCTAGAGCCAAAATAAAGGGGGGAAAAATCCTAGTCATGGTTAATATACATGAGGTTCATGCTGGGATAATCATATTGACAAATGATCCAATTACTAAGTCCTGTGGCTGTTGTAGTTACTGAGTTCTTGGCTACCTTTGTCAATGCAGAATTGTCTCTGCTTAAGTCTCTTCCTACAGGGTCTTCACTCTCTTGTAATCTCTCCTGCTTGCTGTCTCTCCTCCTTTTCTGTACTTCAAATTGAGTTCCTTCTAGAAATGTTTCGTCAGCTATTTATCTTTATCTTTTTTTTTCCCTTCCTGCATAGGAGGTCCAGCCACCCCTGAAGTTTTCATTCAGTACATTGCCTACCTCAGCAGCTGCTCCTCCTCTCTGACATTTCAGCTCAATTCTGAGCTTGAATTGAGATCTACTTCCTCCTAAATAATGTTACAAGACCCAAAGCACCAACTCACTTTCTTTACCGTTGCCTCCCTGTTATGGCAGCATTTTATTCAGAATTACTGCTGAGTCATCTTCAGGGCTCAACTTATGTTTCCTCCAACCTCTAGACTGGATTCTGTCTCACTGATTTATCTTTCCATCTCTGTCTCCCTTGTATCCATCTCTGTCTTTCCATGTATCCACCCATCACTTCATCCTTTTCTGTCCCATGTGCTAGTTTGGTGGTTCAAGACTGTATTATCACTCACAGCAGACTTTTCCACATCAACCTTCTCCTCCCTTTCCTTTTCTACTCTTCCTCCTTCCCTGTTTTCCCTTTTTCTTCTTGTACCCTCTAGACATGGTTTTCTCTGTGTAGCCCTGGCTGTCCTGAAACACTCTGTTGACCAGGCTGTCTGAGAACTAAGAAATCTGCCTCTGCCTCCTGAGTGCTGGGAATCAAGGCTTTTGCTACCCTGCCCAGTGCCCTTACTTTCAAATGTTAGGCTCCTCATGCATGCAGTCTCAACATTCTTGACTTCTCAGTTCATGTATACTGCCAGGCAGAACGTTTGTACATTTGTTGGCTTATATGTGAAAGGCACATAAGAGTGCTCAAAAGACACTACCGCCTACTTGATTCTAAAATGAATTCACGATAGCCGTTTTGGTAATATAAAATGCAGAGTAAATGGAAGAAAGGACTAGAGGCTCCTCCTACAGCTAAGTCAGAAGTAGGAATTACTGAATCACCTGCCTAATGCATGCATTTGTAAACGGAATCTTAGTAGCTGGTGGAGGAGGGATGGATCCACCTCTGTCATTCCACACTGTTCAGAGGATAGGACAAGTTGTGTAGAAGAAACACAGCTATTCTTGGAATGGAAGCCAGAGGGAACTTTCCCCCAAAGGCTCTGATAAAGGGAATTCCCTGCGACCTCATGAATAATCTCACTGGCATTCATATTGCAGTCACTTCTGGGGGAATGCTGCTTCTAACATTGTGTATTGTGAGCCGGCAGAGGAGAATCAGTGTGAAAGTTCAGTAAACTAGTTAAGAGTGTGGGCATGTGTACCCACTGCAGTGCCTCGGTAGAACATCCTTCACAGAATGGCATCATCTTGTTCCCATATGCAAACCCGTTATCAGATTCCATGGCTTTGAATCTGAAGCTGCTATATTTCTATTTTGTTTTTAGCTCCCTTGCACATTGCTCATGCTGTTTCCTGAACAGACCTGGCCCTCTGCCATTCCGTTTACCTCACTGCTCACCCCTTTGAATACAACTGCTTTCCTCCCATCGAGAGCAGAAGTAATGCCTAAGTTGCCATGGTAATAGAATTTGCAGATCAACAACCCAATACGTTTATTAATTAAAACTGAACACACCATCAATAATACATTAAAAAATTCAGAATCCTTTTGTAGAAATTTTGTCTCGTTTTATTTTATGGATTTTGGGGGGCAGTATTTTTAATAGGAAGAAACTTTATAGTCCTATTCTCATTTGTTTTGATGTGTTTGTGTTGTTTGTAAAGACTCGTTTGTTAACTATAATTCTGCTGACTCTTACTTAAGAGTCCCACTGGCTTTTTAAAATGTTTTTTATCAGCACATATTAATTGTAGCTAATGATAACTGATGTTACTGGGAAAAAGCCGGGTTCCCTTTTTTGGATTCTTAGTTTTGTTAATAATAGAATTTAGAAACAGATTTGGAAGGAAACTTGAAGACAGTTACATTAGTTTCTGAGAAAAGAAACAGCAGGGGAGGCAAGCTGAGACTCAGCAGCTGCCAGGAGAGGAGAGATGAAGGAAAAGACTAGGGAGAGCTTCCTCTTTTGAGTTAGGCTCCTGTCAAGCTGACATGTTTTGGCATGTAGGTCAGCAAACAGCCATGTAATAAACAGGTGGATGGGGTGCTTCAGAGAAGGGATGAGAAAGCCCAGGGAAAACATGGTTAGAATTTTGGCCAGAAGAGAAATGAGCAGGTCCCATGGTAGAGGCTCTGTACCTAAATGGCTGCATGGAGAAGCAATTTCTGGAAGGATGACTGAATATCTTATCTCGTTAAGGGAATAGTTATTCCTCCCATATTCCTCTGGCCTTAGGTGAATCAGCCTTCCTAAGGGTTGGTCTTCTGGTCAGGTAATTATAGGTCCAGTTGAATTAACTCCTATAAGAGACAATAGTATGTAATATCCTAATCTTTAGAGCAGATCAGACTGTCTTATCTCTATCCAGGGCCAGAGGCATTCCATTGTTTTGATCAGGGACCTAAAGAGATGTTTACCTTTCCAGTGTTAGCAGGGAAATGGGAGGAGGGGTCCAAATCTCATTGTTTAAGAACCATTTGTGCATTGTTTCTGAGAGAAATTGCCTCCCTCTTCCCCACATTCTGGATCATACTTCTAAGATACTTCTATTAAAAAAATCCTCCAGCTAAGGGAAGTAAAAAACCTCCTAGGATTTGTTGTTTAGATTCTCATCTTGATTCTTTAATTAATTACTTAATGCTTCTGGTACTTAGTGGCCTCATTATTAAAATGAGATGATTAGATAGTGACTTAATGATGGCAGGACAGATTATCAGAGGGGTCTTTCAGTCCTGGCTTTGGCCAGAGGTCAAGCTACCTAATCTTCCCAGTGATGCTCTGAGGTCAGAATTGCCGTTCTTGTTTACACAAGTAAGGGCCAAGGAACAGAGATTATAGGGTTTGAACAGGGTTGGACAGCCAGTGAGCGGACAGGCTTTTGGCCTGGTTCTGGGAGAAACTCTTAACCGCTATGCTTTCTAGTTCAGTGGTTCTATGATGTGCTATTTATAGGGCAAAGCATGTATTTTGAAATTTTGAGGCAGTAAAATTAGTTTTACTGAAATTCAGTTTTGTATTATTCCTCCCAAGCTATTTTTAAATCCAGTAACTTATATTTAAATGAAAATGTTACTCTTTCTTGCTTGTTCCCAAATGTGTTTGTATGTGAGATTATTTGGCTATAGCAGTAGACACAGGGAAGAAGTCAGTCACTGATGTCTTTTATGGTTCAAGAGAAGTGGTGTGTATTCTTACTGTTTGTCTAGTAGGAGACTCAGAATCACTTTTGAGTATCTTTTCTATACCCATCCTTCTGTTCCTTCTACAACCAGGTCTTTGGCTCTCTCTGAAACATTGAACAACGGTCAAGCATAGAATTTACTTGGAAGTATTTAGTGTGATCACTATGAGAAGATTTTAATGGATTGACTGCTGTCATTTTCTTTACAGATACTATGAACACTGCTTGTGGTCGTGTATGAAATAGTGAGCAAAACATAGGTCCTTAAATAGATCTCTGAGCTCTGTCAACTCTTGATTGATGGTTATCATATAGCTACTTTCATATCATCATATGTATGGGGAACCTATCTTCTTCAAGTCTTTACCCAGTGTGACCCAAACCAAAACTTTCACCTCTTTCCATCACAGTCCATCTACCACCATTCAGCTGTACCTATTGGTATTGGTAGGATGCTGAGTTTGTTTTTCAGTCTACGATACTTTTCTGAGTGAAAAAAAGTATATGTGCATGGGGAGGGAGAGACTTAATATTTGTTCTTGGACAGTAAATGTAAGCCAGGATTATATCAGGTTGACTGGAATGTATTTTCATTCTACTTACCTGAGTTGATAAGCTCCAAGCTCAACATTAATTATAGTGAAATTGGCATTAGAGGTATGCCCTTGGTTTTTGTGTGAGTTTGTAGGCTTAGATATGGGTTTCCTTGCCGGAGTTTATTTTCAAGTCATCTACAGACGCTAGAGATTTTTTTTCAGATAAGAATCATAAAGTAATGATTCTCAGTAAAGTATAAAGTAACAACTCTGAATAATCTCTGGACAAAAAACAATGAGAGAAGGAGGGGACAGGGGAAAGAGAGATTGAGATTTCTGCTAAGCAAATTTCATGGCAGCACAATAGTTTTCTGTCCAGATAAACAGAAATATTTAACTCATTATAAGAGTCAAAAAGAACTTTTACTATATATTGTGACATTTATAAATTAATTGTCATAAGTAGACCAGCCCAAGAATATCATAAACCTGCTTTGAGAGCTTTAAAAAAATTAATTTTTTTATCTGTACGTGTGTATAATTTCATGTGCATAGAGGTCAGTAGATAAATTCCAAGAGTTGGTTCTATGTTGGCAGCAAGCTCCTTTACCAGCTGAGTTATGTTGCAGGCTCAGCTTTTACAACTTTTGTTTTCAAAGTTTCAAGACCTCTTTTGTCCTGAATAAATCATTAGTGATTTTAAAGAGTTGTACGTACTTCCCACAGATATTATTTGAATGAGTTTTTATAACAGCATTATCCATCTGTATCTTTTCAGAGTTAACAAAAATTGTTCTCTCAGTTATAATTTTTAGAAATTGTTGAAGGGGTAGGATAGGTTTTGGAAAATGAGCATCAAAACCAGGAAACAAATTGAAAATGGAAAGAAAAGACTGTGCAAAGGGAGAGGGAAGAGAAGGGGGAGCATGCTGGTAGTGTTAGGGAGAAGTGTCTTGACTGTTCATGGCCTGAAGGACGGGATTGCTCCACCAGCCTGCATTATGGTGAAATCCCAAGAGAGCATTTGCTTTTAGGTTTAAGCCATGACTGTTGGCCACTGGCCTTCAGCCTATGCCTGACTCACCACTGGGAATATTTTTCCTGTGGAATGAGGTTATAGTCTCAGAGTTTGGAACTTAGAGCTGTTCTTGCCCAGGCTACTTATTGGTAGTTCCTTTTTGTATTTGGGACTTTACATTATCTTATCTACGGTGGTTTTGCCAAGGTTATTTATAACCATTTATGACCAGCAAGTGAAAAAACAAAACAAAGCACTAAGATAATTCTAACATCCTCAACTCAGCCCAAGGTTTCAGGATGAAAATGTAGCTAGCTCAGTTAATCACCAGTTCTCAGAGCAGCTGAAAGTAACACCATGTTAAAGTGGTTGCTCCTCAACTCTCAACGGCATCCTTTCTGCCGGTTCTGGTTCATTTTAGCATTGTCCCTTAGTAAGAGAAAGTACTAAAGTAGGAACAAAAGGAAAGAGAGGCATTAAACGTTACTTGATCCACTGGGGCAACTTTGTGTGCTGGAAAGCAGCTGCAGTGCTGACTCTGTGTTGATGGAGAATGAGTAGTGCTGGCTTTGAATAGTCAGTTCCTTGAACTCATGGTTCGCCCATGTCAGAGAGGACCATGAGACATACAGGCCTAGCCACAGTTTTTACTTTGCAACCAGGAAGAGAGATACTCATATACATTAAATCAGTCTCCTCAAACTATTCTTACCTTTATTTTGTTTGCCTCCTGACATTTTTTTCTGTTCTATTTTTTTCCTATTTCAATTTTTAAAAAGTTGGCTCTGAACCATTAAAATGATTTCACAACCCATTAATTGGTTGTGAGCTGAAGTTTAAACTACTACGAGTCTAAATAGATTTTCTTTTTTTTTTTTTTTTGTGGGTATACATGTTTGAAGGCAAGAACCATGAAGTAATGTTTTCCTATCAGCCCTGTTAATAAGTATAATAAATAATGAGCCATAATAAAGCATGAACCATTTAGTTAATTAGAATATTTACCATAATACATGCTGTTGGGTTGCTTTCCTTATGAATAGTGCATTTTGTCTGCTAGGATGAAGTAATTGAGTGTTTCCAATCTGCCCAGACGGTAAGCCTTACAATACGTCTTGTTGATGTTAAATGGTCTATTGAAATAGCATTTTGTCTGTGTGTCTTGGCTGGTAATGAACACTGTTTTGTCATCATAGGGTTACCAGAACAGCTGTTGACACCCAAAGAATGCCCGAGAATGCCTGTTAAGTAGCAGAAAAAAACAAGTCATAGTTTTAAACCCTTTTCTGTTTTGTATGATGCCAGACGGTAGAGTATGAGGTCGTGTGGAAACTAAGGTTCTTCTAGTTCTGGCTTTCATTCTCTGGTATTAAGGACACTATTTTTTTTTTTTTCTCTTTAGAGTTTATCCCACATTTGAAAACTAGTCTTCATTTAAAAACACAACAAGAAAAACTAACCAAAAAGAAGCTGAATTTCTTCCACTATCTGGAAATATTGAGTTAGCCTCACCAGGTTTATTATTTATTTTTCCTCATTCCTTTAAAAACATGCCTTTTAAACAGTCCAACGCTTTTTCTTTGTGGTGTGAGATTTGCACATTAGTGTGGGGTTCACTGTCTTCTCTGACTTACAAGCTTGTGTCTCCATGAATAACACACCCTAATTGTCTCCTGAGCTGTGTTGTTTTATCAAGAGCATAAACAATTATGGCATAAAATATTATGTTTGGGATGAAGTCATGCGTCGTTCTTAATTGCTGAACTCTGATAATTTTAAAGGAGGGTGTATTTAAGTCTACTCATTCACACCCTTGCTAGCACAAGCAAAGGAGCCCACACATAGAGATGGGAAAAATATGAATCTCAAGGGTTCTTATTTTCTACTAATGCATGGAATGTGCAGGATTAGGAATGCTAAAGTGGGAGTCGTAATGACAGCTTTAGAGTTAGTAGTTACTGAGTAAAAAGTATTTCACAGCAGAGAAAGCTAAATCAAGAGAGCTGGAAGCCTTCGTCCTGGAATTTGTCTCATTGCCCTATATATGATCTTTCTGTAGCACACTGGACATGCTTAAATGCCAGCAGCTTTTCATGCGATTAAAGTTGTGATTTCTAAAGGTCACTTAAAATGCCTTGGGCTGTGCTATGCCTCTGCTTACGGAGCTACTGCTATGCTCTGCAACCATCCCGCTCACAATGCTTGACTCTCCTGGTGATCAGATTTTTTTGATCATTTTTTTTTTTTTTTTAGTTCTCTAATTCTTTGATGCTTCTCAACTTTCAATGACTCTGATTTTTTTTATATTACCCTTTCCTTCTTATATGTGATATACCTAACTTAAATGTTGGCAATTCACTATGTTTCTTTTAAACAATGATATTTGTCACAGTGAAATAGATTTCATTTCTTCTTCTGTCTTACCAAAATAAGTGTTTAGAAGAATTTTGGATGTACTGGACTGGTGTGCCAGGAAACATCAATGGCAAATGGTCTAATGGTCAGCAGGTATTAAATAATGAAGAATTAACCTATTTAGTCAACATGCACAATGTGTCTTTATTGAGAAACATGGTCACCTACAACCCAATGAGTGAGACCAGAGATCTACATAATAGCCATCTATAAAGTAACACTTCTCCTTTCTATTTTAAAATATATTTATTTGTTTGCTTATTTATTTTTATTTTTGTGTGTGTACATATGTATACCATGTGCATGCCTGGTGCCAGAAGAGGGTGAAAGATCTCCTCATAGGACTTAGAGATGGTTGTGAGTCCCCTGATATAAGTGCTGGGAACTGAGTTCAGATCCTCTGCAAGAGCCGCAAATTTAACCACTGAGCTAGCTGTCTACCCTAACACCTGCTTGTACACCCCAAGTGTCTTACAGGAGTTCACTAAGGGTGTTTTTCAGTTTTTCATCTAACTTAATTTTCCTCTTGTTCTTTTGTGTCTCTGTACTGCTTTGTGAAGCTTTTTAGGGTAACTATACAAACACAATAGATGCGCAGTAAAGAAAATGAATGGGTTTGGCTAAATGTCTTCATTTAAACTGATAACAGAAAACTAACAAAAAAACAACAAAGGCAAAACATTCAATCTAAAACTAAAAGAACTCCAGTTTCTTGATCCTCAAGCAAGTCTGAAAATCACACTTTTGGTTTTAGTAAGGATTGGAGAGAAGGCCTCTAGGTATAAAATGAATGATATTTTTGCCTGTTAGCAGAGATAACTAGAGGTAGTTCTATCTCTGTCATCTGTTGGCCACTGATCTGTTTTCTGTCTCTGTAACTTCCTCTTTTGTTCCTGGTTGCTTTGCTTTAGTTTAGCGCAATGCATTTGGGGCTTTTGCATCATTGGTTGCATCCCCAGTCTCTTCTATTACATTGCTAGATCACTTTCCATGTAATACACATGCAGGGAATTCATTGTGCATTCATCAACACAAAGATATTTTGAGTTGTTTCCAGTTATTGGCAGTGATATTGAGACCTAGGGTTGCTGAACCATATGGTCATAAGTATATGTCCAATTTTATAAGAAACCATTGAGCTATTTTCTAGAGCAGTTGTGTCTTTTGCAATAGCTCCACATGTGTATGGAGTTACAGTTATTCTGCAGCCTGATCAGCATTTGTCATTGTCTGCTATTACTCTGTAAAATTCTGATAACTCTGTGGTATCATAATATGGGTTGACTTGCATTTTCTTAGTAATTAATGCTAAGTAACTTTTGATGTGCACACTCACCATTTGTAAGTCTTTGATAAAACATTTGTTCAACTATTTTGTGTGTTTTAAAGTTGGGTTTGTTTCTTTCTCATCACTAATTTTGAGAACTTTTTTCCATATTGTGTTTCTGTATGACCTTGGCAAAGCTTAGAGGAAGTAGGTGCTCACATTCTTTATGTTTTACTAATATATCTTACCAGTTGTTTTGTGTGTTTTAATATAGTAACAGTGACAATTCACTTTTGAAGTATTTTATGTAAAACTTCTGAGAGGTGTTAAAGTGGAGGTAGGTTCTAACTCATGATAGTGATGATAAAATGAATTAGACATTCTTTATCTCTGATGAAGTTTATAAATTTTCAAGGTTTGAACCTGGCATTTTTTCAAGCATGAGTTGGGAGAAAGATCTTATACTTGGGATAGTCAAGGGCCTAGAGTAGAAAGTGACTTTACAAGTTGGTAACTTTTCTCTTGGATAATTAGCACTCATTTTTAAGTGTCAGTACGATGATTGTGGGGAGTGTTCTAAGGATACAAAGCCTACAAAGAAATAAGTGTTTGCTCCTGTGTGCCAGGGGCAAGGGCTACACTTTGGTACTTGAATGTCAGGGAAGAGATTGGACAGCATGGAAGCCTTTTGAACTAGTGCCCAAAGCTGTTTGCAGTAGGAATGCTCACAAGGCATTAGAAGCATGTCTGTGTTGGTATCTAGTAGGATCCTAGGAGTGCCAAATAAAAGAGGCCGCAAGTCTATAGAAAAGCATCTGATTAAAATACCACCTGTACAATTCTGGTCCCATCTGCATTGGGAAATCACGGTTCTTCTTCATGGACATATATTTGTTCTTATTTTTAAAATGTAGGGATGCTGTTTTTGCTATTTGAAGCTGTGTGTGTGTGTGTGTGTGTGTGTGTGTGTGTGTGTGTGTGTGTGTGTGTTTAGACAAGTGTGGAGGGCAGGAATCAACCTTGGGCTCTACTCCTCAGGAGCCAGCAACTTTACATTTTGAGGCAGGGTCTCTTGTTGACATAGAGTTCTCCAAGTAATGTAGGCTTGCTGGCCAACAAGTCCAGGGGTCCTTCTGTCTAGGCCTCTCAGCACTGGGATTACAAGTATGCACAACCACACTCAGCTTTTTAAAAATCAGTAGTCTTTTTGTTGTTGTTTTTTGTTAGTTTTACATTGTTTTGTTTTGT
Source organism: Mastomys natalensis (assembly GCA_021653895.1). Lineage (NCBI taxonomy): Eukaryota > Metazoa > Chordata > Mammalia > Rodentia > Muridae > Mastomys > Mastomys natalensis. The sequence goes on along the minus strand of JAJTUV010002787.1, from coordinate 73,765 downwards.
CCAGACAGAATTTTATCTATCTATAGACTGACCTTGATCTCACTGTAGCCAAAGATGGCCTTTGGTTACTGCTTCTCCTGCCTGAACCTCTGAAGTATTGTTTTGTGGTTTTCTGGTGTTGGGGAGTCAAACCCCCAAGGCTTCGTGCATAGGAAGCAAGTACTCTATGTCAACAGGAGACTGTGCCTCAAAATGTAAAGTTGCTGGCTCCTGAGGAGCAGAGGCCAAGGTTGATTCCTGCCCTCCACACTCATCTAAACACACACAAACACACATAAACACCAAACACAAACAAACACACACACACACACACACACAGCTTATATAGCAAAAAAAAAAAAAAGTGAGATGCATTCTCCACTCCATTTTAAATGTGGGCCATGAGGATTGAATGTGGGGGCCTCGTGTCTGTGTAGCAAACACTACCTATTCAGCTATCTCCCGCCCAATAATGCAAAATTTTAAAGTTAAGTTTAACTAACTGTTGAAATTATACCTTATATAATTTCAAGTTAAGAATAGAGTGGGATGATAGATTTTAAAGTAAAAACTAAGTATGAGCATGTTAGTTATGGCAGCTTTCCCATTCTAGCCTGGTGTCAGGACATATGTACAGAGTGAGAACTTTGTACTGATCTAGTGAATGGATGGCAAGCCTTTGGTTTATTATTTTTTTATTGACTGGTTTTTAATTATAAAGAAATCCCTTAGTTAATTTCTATTTGATATTCAGTTGCAAAGATACACTAGTGCATATAGGCTGTGTGTGTGGGGGAACAAACAAAAATATTGATGTATGTTAAATTTTAGTATTTAAAGACACTGAAAGGTAATTTCAGCAGAAATATTTATTTTTTTAAATGAAAATAGGCATCAAGAGATGAACTTTCTTAGAATTATATGATAACGTTTAGAAAACAATCTAATGATGCACACAAATATGGCAGTGGCTATATGTGGATGTTGATACTATGGATAGTTTTATTTGTATTTTATTTTTAAAGAAATAACATAGGTTACTCTGTTAGAATAGTATCAGAAGGGAAATTACACTTAGTTAATTTTAACTAGGAGACTGGTACAATGTGAATTTTTACTGCTTTTGGATGTTAGAAGGCTTCTTTCCAAATATTTATACTCCCAGCAATTTTTTAATAATTAAAAATGTTTATTGTTTATATTGTGCATATGTGTATATGTGTGTGTGTGTGCATGTGTGTGGAGGTCAGGGGCCACTTTGTGTAATTGGTTCTCCCTCTCTCCCTTTATGTGGATCCCAGGGATGAACTCAGGCTGCAGTTCCTACATGGCAGGTCCCAGCAATAACTGAAGCCGTTTTACTAGCCTGTGGCTTATGAAGAACTTTTCACAGTTGCTCTCAGGTTGGGGTTTTACTATAGACATCTGTTATTTGGAAATTGTCCTACTATTTCTAGTTGATTACTGGAGACCCTGGAAAAATTCTTGTAAGACAACTAGTTTATCATAATCAACATGTACTATTTGAATTAAAGTTCACCATTAGCCAGTTTTATTGTTGTTATCATTTGTTATGTATGTCTCCTCTCCCTGGCCCTCTGAGAGACCACAATTAAGAACTGTGTTCCATAGATCCTGTATGTGCTTTAGTGACTTTTTAAGTTGTAGAGGAGTTTTCAGGTGTTCAGTACGTGCTAGAAGGAGGGCAGATTCAAGTAACGCAAATAGACTGTTCATTCAAATTTAGACAACACAGTTCTGTTTAAAATTAAATAATACTCAGGCCAAAGTCCCAGATCCTTTGAGTACACAGTGAGTGGCAGAGGACTTAATAATACATATTGGCTACCAACAAATAGCTTAAGTTCCCTGTGAAGGACTTACAGAGATTTTAAAAGGGAGGCTGTGGAAGCAGAATTTCTACAATGTAGATGCTTCAGCATTACTAGGCTTAATGGGAGGGGAAAGAGTTTAACCATGGGGAGATTTGCCACGTTCAGTGAAAACAATTGCACCCTTTAAACAGTAATGTCGAAATCAGTGACTTGGTGTTTTAGTGTTCAGGTGTGGTTTTTTTAGTGAAATGCTGTGCTACTGTGTGTCATCTCTGTGGTGAAGAGTTGGAAGCATTGTGTTGTGTGGGTGGACAATGTAGCCTTGTATTCTGTCTGTTATGAAAACAAAGATGTATAGGAAAGATTTTCCCTCCACCCTGCCAAACTAAGTTTTAGACTGTTTCCAGCGTTCTCACTAAACTGCTTGCAGTCACCCTAATTTTTTTTAAAAAATTATTTTATTTCTTTATTTTATGTACACTATATTTTGCCTGCATGTATGTCTGTGTGGGGGTGTTGGATCCCCTGGAAGTGGGGTTACAGACAGTTGTGAACTGCCGTGTGGATATTGGGGATTGAACTCAGGACCTTTGCAAAAGTAGCCAGTGCTCATAACTTCTGAGCACTTCCTATCTAACCCCTCCCCCATCCTAATCTTTTTGAGAGAGAATTTTGTCTTTGTACCACTGAAATGTTTTCCTTTAAAAATATAATTTCTTGTGTCGGGCGATAGTTGCACATGCTTTTAATCCCAGAACATGGGAGGCAGAGGCAGGCAAATCTCTGAGTACTAGCCTGGTCTGCAGAGCGAATTCCAGGATAGCCAAAGCTACACAAAGAAATCCTGTTTTGATCCACTCTCCTCCCCACATATATAAAATATACGTGTGTGTATATATGTATGTATATATAAAAAATTTTTTTAAACTTAAGAAGGTATGAAAGTCAGTATTTTGCCTTTAATTTTTTTTTTTTTTTTTTTTTTAATTTTTGTTTTGTTTTGGTGTTTCTTTTTTAGTGAAGTGTTCATCTGATGTACTTCTGTTGAATTTTTAGGACCATCTTTCAGTTCTAGGTGTTAATCTTTGGAGTTTCTTGTTCTCTTTTTGTAAAGGGGTTTCTTCCTGGGAGGCACCAAATGTTCTATGCTTTGCCACCTTTTTAGTCCTGTCTAAGTCTGCTGCGTTCAGAGGACTTCTAGTAATAGCCAAACAAATAATGGGAAGTTAATACCTATCACTCAGAGAGCTTCTTAATCGGGACTTGACATTTTCACAGCAGTCTGAATCTATATGATTACTGCCCCCATTTTAACAATGAGGTAGCCAGATGTGGAAAGCTCAGCAGCCTGCCAAAGGTCGAACAGCCTATACAGTGTGGGTGAGTCCCAGGCACTTGTCCTTGGAAACCTGTGTATTTCTAACCGGTGGCCTGGTTTTGAGGTCTTCTGTTTCGGTGATGTTTGGGACTAGTGCTGACCATGTATGTATGACTCTATTTTCGATGTTAGGTTTATCGTTGGGTCTGACTGATGCGGCTGGCTGGTAGATTGAGCTGCTCATGAAATTCAACGTTACTGACTGATTTGTGAGACTGTCTTGTAGCTGAAGATTTTTTCTTTATAAGTCTTAAAATACTTATTTTTTGTTTGTTTATTATTTTGTGTGTGGAGGTGTTTTCCCAAGATATATGTGTGTGTATCACATACATGCCTGGTGTCTATGGAGGCTGAAAGAGAATCATATCTCCTGGAACTAGAGTTAAAAATGATTATAAATTACCACGTGGGCACTGGGAATCAAATTCAGGTTCTCTGAAAGCATTACCAATGCTCTTAATCACTGAGCATCTCTTCAGCCCTAGCTAAAGATATCTAAGCAACTTTCTTTTACTTGAGTATTTTATGTGAGTTTCATATATTTGTAATTACTGGCTAGGGCTTCCATTTGTGAATTGCTACAGGATAACTCATCACCCGGCATGCCTTCTAACCTCTTATTTATGAAGTCTGTGCAACTTGGATTCTCTTGTGTGTGTTGGTGATGTCAGGTCTAGAATCTACCCTGAGTACTGTCTGTAGGTTGTTTATCACCATTAGCTCTCATTATTTTAAATGGGCACCCACCCACCTTATACTCTGTAACCACAGGATTCTAGGGCTGCCCTGGAGATTGTATCTTGTAGTCTACTCCTTTCGCCTCTTTTTACTTTATTCCTAAATGTTGATAACTGTAGCTCAGATAGTGTGAGGGAAAACATTTAATAAAAAGAAACCGTTTGCTAGGGTTTATGTGTAAAATCTCTTAAGATATCAGAACTCTTCTTCCTGACCTGGGACATAGAAACAAAACCTTCCTATGTGTTTTAACATACATTAGTTTGTAAATACAGAGTCTTGCTAATTGCAATTACAGCTCACAGCAAACTACCTGTTGTGTCCTGTTACTTTGAAGGGGAGGGGGAAGTGTGTGTGAGTGTGTGTGTGTGCCTGTGTGAGTATGTGTGTGTGTGTCTGAGTGAGTGACTGTCTGTGTGAGTGTCTATCTGTGTGAGTATGTATGTGTCTGTGTACACGAGTGTGTGTTTGTGTTTCTGTGTGTGATATATATGTGCCTGTGTGAGTATGTGTGTGTCTGTGTGTGTTTTACAAAATGCTGAATGTAGGCAAGACTGTTGGAATAAATGGTTTCTAATTATATTACATGTCCCACCTTTGATGTGAGATTAATTAGTTCACACCAGACCTTTTCTGATGAAGCAATTCACTGTTTTTTCTGATACTGTGGAACTCACCTGAATTCAGATATGCCAACCGTAAATAGTTTGGGGTGACTCTGTATAAAGCAATAAATCAATAATTTATTGTCCCCTTTCTCATTTTACTAGAATAGCTAAAAAGTATCAAAAAACATGTAATTTTACACATTTATTGCTTTTTCTTTCAACCTTTACATTTTACATCATGGTAAACTGTACAGAAAAAAAAAAAATCCTTAAGTGAGCCTTGCATATTTTCAACAACAACAAAGAAAGTGTTCCTTCATGATAAACAAACTTAAGAGCAACGGGCGAAAGAAACAATAACTCTTAGGGTAGGAAGGCACACAAACCAGTTAGCTCAACTGCTTCCTTATAGAGAGAAGCCCAGGGTCGACTGTTAGGGTGTCAGTTCTGTTGTCAGTTCCCTGTCCACTATTTGGATGGTATTTCACCAGTCATTTGCCAAGTGATTGTTTTTTAAATTGTATCTTTATTGTGTGTGTATAGGTCTTTTGCCCACAAATATTCCTATGCACCATTTGCCTGGTGCCTGCAGAGTCCTGAAGAGGTCATGGATCACCTAGAACTGGAGTTACAGAGGCTTATAAACAGCCATGTGGGTGCTGGGAACTAAACTGGGATCCTCTGGAAGAGCAGCAAGTGTAGTTTGCCGCTGAGTTATTGCTCTAGCTCTTTGCCAAAGTCGTTATGGGAAAGGGATCCTTCCCTTTCCTCACTGATGATTGCTGCCTTAAGTAGTATTGGGAACTGGATTTAAAAATAATACTTCCTGGAGAAAGATACAGTGTCTTCTAAGTTATCTTTAGTAGGATTTGAGTCATTTTTCACTGATAGAAAAAAATTTGGAATATTTGTGAGTCTAATAATAAGATCCACTTAAAGGGAAATTTCAAACTAGGAGAAATGTATGTGTACGTTGACTCCCCAGTTAGTGAGCTATTTATAGTCCTTTTTCTATTCCGTTGTCAGACAGATATATATGACTTAAGACGCATTGATGATTATGCCAAGGTCTTGAGGCTATTCTCCTCCCTCGTTTCTTTTGGTTCTTTGTCGCTGAAGTTCCCCATCTACCCCCTTTTCCTAATTTGTAACTTTGTTTTCTATCTTGATTAGCAGCAAGGAGAGTTATAGGAATTATGTACTACATAGGAAGGCATAGGAAGTGCACATTTTCCTTCTCTTGTTGACCCTGAGGAGGTTATTTTGCCCCACAGTAAGCCTTGGTTACCTGGTTAGCAAAAGGTTATCGTTTGTGCAATTTTATACTGAGAGCATTGGCTCCTTTTTGCAGCTTCTGTTTCTGCTGGTTTTGGTTCTACTGCTGTTTCTGTCATTCCTAGTCCAGGATGTTTTCCACCTGCCTTGGGGAAGGCTAGGAAGAAAGAGATGCAATCCCAGTTTCTAAATATTAGCAAGAGGTGGGGCAGAGTGACTCCAATATTGAGGAACTGAAGGTGTCTTACCTTGAAAAGATTTTTGTGAATTGACGTCAGTTATATCTTATTTTATACCCGATTTTTTTCTAATGCCTCTTCCTGCCAGTCCTTGTAATTCAGCAATGGAGCTGCTTCATGCTTGAGCTTTATGGTGATTTTGACATTAGAGGGCTCATCCACTGCATTTACCTCCAGATAAGAGGCAGCAGCAGCTGAAGGAGTTGCTCAGTTTGGCCCAGAGCATGCCAGGACTTTCCTTCAGAAGGCATTAATATGTCTGTCACAGTGTTGATATCAAGTGGAGTATGGAAGAGAAAGTTATTTCAAAGGCAGCTGCCAGGGAAGAGAGGAATGATTAATAAAGTATGTTTTAACTGTTTGAACTAGCTAATTGTTGAGTTACACCGTTGAGTGAGTTCCCTCCTTTCTAAACTGACTACATACCTATCATGTATGCACTTGTCTCTAGCCTGCATCTGTTCACAGGCTCCAAATGAAACCCACTGACAGTTCTCACCTAGAGGACGGTTTATAGTTTTTAGAGAATGTCTTATTGGCTAGAGCTAGGACTTGTTTTTATTGTCCTTGATTGTAATTCAGAAGTCATTTTCTTCCGCAGATCTATTTTATCTAGTCCTAGAGTGTATGTTTGCCTATTTTGGTCATGCATTGATTATCCCTGCTACTCAAGATACTGGGAACCTACACTAGCCTACTTCTGTGTAGATGAAATATTTTTTCCCCTGATAACTAAAAGGGGGAAATTCCAGGATTGCAGTGTGTTTCTAAATTATGGGACATAATTCATAGTGAAAGTGTTAACTTTTCTAAGCATTGATTCTAAAATCAGATTATGACTGTTCCCTTGTCTTCCATACTCATTTTTTTTCCTAGCTTCTGTACAAAATATCAGCATGTAATTTGTTTTCTATTGGCTTAAACAGTTTGACAAGTACTACTTAGTTAATGATGTTTCTAACTTTTTGTTTTGCAGGGATATCAGTATGAACAATATCACCCAGTTACCAGAAGATGCATTTAAGAATTTTCCTTTTCTGGAGGACTGTAAGTACACTTTGAGCAATGTGCACTAGTGTGTTTTCTACTCCTTCTGAGAAGCTCTTTCAGTGGAGAGAGCCTAATGATTCTTGTCTGAGAACTCCTGATAGCTTAGTTCAAGTGAGCTATGTGCAAAGGAACCCGTGTTTGGGGGTTGGGGAGAACAAACTTGTTTTTTTAAGCAGTATAATTACTAAAGTTATTTTTGAAAGCCAGAACTAAAAACTGCTACTTCCATAAGACATTTTCCCCCTGCAATTATTATAACCATGATTGCTGCAGTGACACAAGTTAATTACAGTGCGATCCTCAGATAGCGTGGCTCCTGCGTAATTACCATTGTTGCCGAAGGAGTTGCTGTATGGGTAACAGAACAGGAGAAATAACACAAGGCGTTCCAGGGCCATGATGCAACAGAGCCCTTTGACAGCAAGTGGATAGCAGCAGGAAACTGATAATAGATCCCCTTGGCTCTTGGCATATGACCTTTGGGGGTTACAAGTGTGTGACAACAGCCTGCCTCACATCCTACCACAACTTGAAGAACCTTTCTCTATTTGTCACTTGCATTATGAAAACAAAATTTTTCATGTGTTTTTAACCTCTCCTTTCTTTAGTTGTGTTTTCCATATGCTTTTAATGCCCATAATGAAAAGAGGAACCTTTATTTTATATAAGAATTGAAAACTATGGATTTTAATTTTGGAATCCCGGTGGACAGTAGAATTAGATTTGAGTCAGTTAATATAAGCCCCAATTCATGGATTATGTGATATGTGGTAGTAGAAAGGTTACAGTTTGATAAAGGCTTAAAAAAGACACAGGTCTGAATGGATCTACATTCACATTATAGATCATGTCCTGGTCTCTGTCTGTTGAATATTAGAGCCAAGTCAGTGAAACTGCCTCTTCTAGCTTAGCCCCTCTTTTACAGTGTAGAGTAGGAGTCAAGTTAGACCCAGATTGTATTCCTAGCTCATTGAAATAGCTGTTTAAAGACTTAATAAAATGGAAGAGATTTTTTTTTTCTTCCCACACTGCTTAGTTGAGCCTAATAATTCTCCAGCAAAAAATTGGACAGAGATTATTTGTCACAAGTTTAAGAACTGGGTCAAATTACTTAGACTCTCGGAGCCTTTGACTATAAGATGTGGTTAATAATAATCCCTCATTTGTATTATTCTGGTGCATATAAAATATATCTTAAATATTTAGTATAGTATATGATACAGATTGTTTTATAAATGCTAGCTAGTATTTTATTATTTTTAAAGTATATAAGGAAAAATTATGTTTGGGTAAAAGGATTTTAGGGTATGATGTATTTTATTTATGCTTTTCATAGAATGAATATTAATTGTTTTTTCAATAATGCTGTTTGAAGTTTCTATCTTCACCACTATAATAAATCGTTAGGTACTTTTCTGCTTCCATTTTTTTCCCACATCTAGTTTTAGACTTCAGGATTAGTATCTCTTTACAGAAGTAATTATTAGCAAGTGGTTGGTCAGCCATTGTGTAGCTACTGTGGGTTGTGTGATGTACCAGACAGGAAATGGAGACGCTTCATGCACTCTGGAGCAGACCACTGTGTGCAGACCACCTTTGTTGATACCTGCAATTACCTGTTACCCTCTTAGGGATTTTGTGGTGGGAACCTGGCTAATCTCTGCTTTGTGAAATTTCACATCTTGGATTTCTCAAAATCTCAAATGACCAAGCATTTGTGAACCTCATGAGCTCTATCAACTGAGAGTTTTAATTGGAACTAAATTGAGTTTGATTGTTAGTTCTTTGTAGCTAGGTCATGTTCTCTCTGTATTCTACTATCACATTAATAAACTTATCAAATTAAGCTGGTATGCCTACTCTGAATACTGGATAGGATTTCAAAAGAAATCAGGAGAGCTGTAAGTTAATTTATTTCAAAACAGTCTTTAATATTCTAGCAATAGTTTAGACATTCAAGAGAATTTATTTTTCAGGTTAATATGACCATTAAAAAGCCTCATTTTTGCCTTTTAAAACAATGTAGGTGATTTTAACATTCCTGAGTAGTGTGGCCTTGACTATTGTTATATTTTATGAACTTCATAACCATGTGTTCAAAAGTCACCTGGAAATGATTTAAGAGTGATTGTAAAGCTGAGCACCCTAAGTAGAAATGAGTGACTTGCCCAGAGGTTTTCTTCATGTTAGTTAATGAGGTCTTCCTTACAACATATGACTAGGCTTGGCCAAATTTCACATACGGATCTGGAACACTTAGAGTATGGGGTAGATTCACTTCCCAACAGTATATAAAAACTGTTCGTACATAGTTAGTTATACATTTGTTTATTCTTTTAGCAAACACTAAGTCCTGTTGCTCATCAGTTCTTGTGTTGCTTGATAGGGACACAGATACAGAGTAGTTCTGTGGGAAGCTGACCTTTTGGGTTGCATTGCTTGATATCATACCAACTAGAAGCAGGTGATCATTTAAATTTAGATATGAATGAAAGTAAAAAAGTCAGCTTCTTAGCTGAATTAGCCACAGTTTATACAGGTCATTTCTTTTTTTGTAGTGCTGGTGACAGAACCCAAGACTCATATATGCTGTACAAATGCTCTGCACAGAAACACATTGCCAGCCCTGAATTACATTTTAGTGTCAGTAGCTATCTATGCTTAGAAATACCATATAAGCAGACACAAGTAATTTCCATCATTCCAGCAAACTCTGTTGGTTAAAGTTGATCTAATCTCCAGAGGGAGATTATAGCTTGTACTGAAGTATATATAGGGTGAGTGGAAGCCAAAAGCACTAGACTTACTTGAGACTGTAGGATGTGGGAAGCTTTTGTAAACCTAGAATAATTTTCATTGAGTTTTGTAGGGTTTAGGAATTGACTGGATGAGGATAGGTAGTAAGGATACCCTGTAAGAACATCATAGGATGTGGAATGGTTTGGAAGGAGAAATTTCCAGAGGATTGGAATATGTGAAGTGAATTGTTATGAAAAGATTGGATGGTGATTCTAAAGACATTCCTCAGATGATTCTAGATCATGAAGTTTTTGAGCCAAGTGGTGTAGGGAGTTCCTGAGGGAGTTTGGTTTGATAGGTTTATCAGGAGGCTAGAATTGTTACATACTTGTTACTAAGACTGGTGATTGGTAACCAGTCTGCTTGGGACCCAAAGAATTCAATCTTATAAAGATACAATGGTTAGTACCATACATATAAAGCTTTTCATTGTGCATAAGTCCTTTCTCATACCTACAAGAAAGTTTTATAAAGGCAGGACCTGGGCTGAAAGGGTTTTGGGTCTTGCTCAAGTTCAAGATTGTTTTGTTGTTCTGGGTCCTAAAAGGTCCTGAAGGTCCCGGCCTTCAAAGCCCTGTTCCTTCTGGTGAATGTGTACTTACACTTAGAGAAATTCCACCCAACCTTTTCTATGTGTGTTAGATATATTAGATAATATTGTTACCAATTATTTTCACATTTAATCTACTTTTCAAAGCTTTAGCTCATAAAGATTGTTACTCGGTAATATTCTCCAGTAGATTCTGGCACTAAAGTCAGTACATGTCAGGCAGGTTCTCAGGTCTTATGACAGTCTCTTAATTTTTGTATCTCACCTTCCTAGTCTTTGAGAATCCTCACAGGACTACTATAAAAGGAATATTGGATAACATGTAAAAAGTATCTCTATGTGAGGTAGAGAAATTTCAATAGTCACTCTAACATGGCTGCCTTTCTATTGAAATATTTGGAGACAAGGTAGTTTTGCTTGGAGGAAGGAATTAGAGTAGGTTGGTATGTCTGTTAGCAGTATTCAAAGAAAGCTAGGATTCTGGGAAAGCATCCATGCAGCAATGTCAGGATCTGTTGCCTGATACTATCTATATAGCCACAAATGCTTCTGCTTCTCTTGGACTTGTTAGAGCAGTGTTAGCCATTTGGGGAATGGTTGAAATTTAGAGTTGTTAAAATGGCTTAGTTAGAAACAGCAGGAAGAATAAATACCACGAGCTGTCACTTAAAAGTTCCTGTAGATATCACAGGGATGTAGCAACAACCATTGAAGCTACTGCCAATGTTGGCATTCAGTCAGTTATTACTGATTACACTCTATGACTAAGATAATTCTATCATTTCCAATACTTTGACTGTTAAGGCTTTGTGATACTGGAGTGAAAGCTAGGATTCTGAATGGCAGTTCACTGTTTAATCTGTTCAGTACTAAGTGGAGCCAGTATTTTATAAAATGGGTGTGTAAACAATTCCACCGGGGATGGGTAATCAAATGCAGAGTATTTGACCACTGCAAAAATGTCACTTTTCCGAAGCCTTCACATTCTCATCTGTAATCCTTGAACATAAGTTCTGTTTCCTCTTAGGTGCGGTGGAAGCACTGGTTAAGGTTTGAGCATATTGTAAGCTTAGTGTAGCCTGCCACCATTATTCCCGCTCTACCCAGTAATAATTGCCTTTTACCAAGCTTGAACAACTTTAGTTATTTTTATAAATGGGTTCAGGTAGAAACTATGAAAAAAAACTATTGAGAAATTTCAAATGAGTTCTTGTTAATCTCAGTGTGTGTTTACCAGGTGGAGATAGTAACTGGTCGTTGTTCTTTTTTCCTACTGAACTAAGAAGGACTGACCTTTGCTTCAGAACTACAAGGGACTCTCTTCACATTCACTTCCTTGATGAAACCGTCCAGATAAGCTCTGCTGGACATCGCAGATAAAGCAAAGCTTCTCCTCAGTTGCCGGGTGATAGACTTAGTTGTTTGGTGGTGTTCCTTTGTTCCTCCTTTGCACTACTTGAGTAAGAGGACTGTTCATGAAGATCACCAACCTTGCAGTTGTGTAGTGAGCACAAGAAGCCTCATTACCTGTGTGATTCTTACCTTTTCTATAGTGGGTCATTTGGAGAACTCTCAGATTATAAAGTAATGCAGAAAGGAGAGAAATGGAAGGGAGCTTGCACTAATTGCCACCTAAGAGTATGGACTAGGCCCTTTTTGAATATTCTGTCTGTTTTGTTTTAACCCATCTAATTCTTTGAGAAGGTAGAGTTTCTTCTCACAGAAGGACCTCACCCAGCTGACAGAATTCATTAGTAGTTGGGCTGCTATCGGTCATAGGACTGGCTATGTCTCCTGTACAAGTGGGAAGGCCAAGGAAAGAAAGACTTATTACTACATCATTTGTTAATTCAATAAGCCATTGTCAACTAAAACACTGTGTTCAGTGCTGAATTAAATGAGATTTTTTACTTCAAGGGAAAGGAATAGTGTACTCCAGCTATGAGAGTTCAAAGGAAAAGGGAAATTACTTCTAGCAAGAAAGATTAAAGAAGAGCTCATCAAAGAGTTGGCATTTCTAGAGAGCCTTGAGGGATGGTACGAGTTATTTATGAGGAGATATGTAAAGACACTCAGGCAGGGAAAGGGAGACACACTGAGATGGGTAGTGAAAATGTTTGGTGAGGTAGTGCTGAATTACTGAAAGCAACCATAGAAAAGTAACCTAGAAAGGCATTTGGAGCCAGACTGGGGACTTTGCTTGGTAGACAAAGGTTGTGAGTGACTGTTGAAGTTTTTTGAGCCAAGGACTAGTTCATATCATATCAAGAAGATAGGGTTTTCTGTCAATGTAGTATCAGAGCAGAGAGCTTAGAATTGAGAGAGGTTAGAGAGATAATGGAGTTAGCCAATGGAGCTAGCTGTTAAAGAGATAAATCAGAATCTAGGTTTAGCATGGTGGTGTATGCCTTTAGTCCCAGCATGGAAGACACAGAGGCAGGCAGGTCTCTGTGAATCTACAGCCAACCTGGTCAACATTGTAAGTTCTGGGCCAGCCTGGACTACACAGAGATCCTGTCTAAAAAGTAAATTGGAGTGAGTGTCTGTGTCTGTGTATCTGTCTATGTGTAAATCTGAATTAGGGCAGATGAGAGGCAAAATCGAATCAAAGGGATATCTCAACTGAGGTAACATCAATAGTACTTAATTTAAATATTTCCACAAGTTGTTAAAATTAGAGACATGAAAAGAAAAGAAAGTATCAAACTTAATTTCAAGTTAGCTTGTTGAGTTCCACAGAATGTAGATTGGGACATATATGAATGGAATGCAGAGTAGAGATTTATGGGTGTAGAGTTGAATCTTTTATGTGACGATTATTGGAAACTTGAGATTGTAAAAGATTGCCAAGGGATAGAGGGCAGAAGAAAAGGGAAGAGGGCCAAGGACAACTCCTTGGGAAACACTTGAATCAAGGTGTGGGAAGAAGGCAAGTGCCAGGGGAGAACTGGGGCAGAACTCTTCCCCAGGAGCTGTGGAAGAAGAGGTTTCCACAACGAAACAAAGGGATCAGCTTTGACATGTTGGAGAGAGATGCCCAGAGTGACTTTAAGTAGCTCTCGAGTTACTTCAGCAGAACGGTGACAGTGCCATTTGGGGAAAGGAGTTCTTTAAGAAACAGGAATTTGGAGATGTTAGCAGATAGTTCTGGGCTTTGGAGAGCGAATAAAGCTTGTAGCATAGTCTGTATGGTACAAGAGTCCGCCGGGTTTCAGACACAGCACCACCAAGGCGTGGTAGAGAATTGTTCCTCAGAGAACAGGAATGTCTAGAGATGGAGCTGCTTCGGCTGCCATTGGACCTTGAGGCTTAAGTTACAAGAGTTTTCACATGTTCTCAGTTGTTCAGTTTTGATTCCTACTTCTCTGTCTTTGGTTCCTTTCTTGTTGTAAATATCCTGTCTTCATATAGTGGGGACTCAAACTTTCAGTAGACCTAAAACCCTAAATTAATGTCTAAAGTATTCCTTGTTGCTTTGAGCAGAGACCTGGGAGGACTTTGATTGGCAGTCTTGCCTCCCTTGCTTGTTCTTAAAATATCCATTCTGTTTGATGGTATGGTCTAACTTGGTTCATCAACCCATCCCTGATAGAACTACTTAGACTGGAGAAATGGTTCCTCAAAGTGAGCAGAAGAAAGCAGGAAGGTAGATACACACTGAGCAGAGAGAAAACATGGATATCTCGACCTACTAAAATGCAGCTGCTAGCCACAACTGCGTGAAATGTTTCTTTAGTAGATCAATCTGAAATCAACAAAGCATTGTTGAAGAATTCTCCATTTAAATAGGAGGTAATATCAACTTACCGAGTTCCACTAAACTACATCTGTAACTTTAAGTGCTTAGTTAGTAGCTCATGAATGTGGGTGGTGAAAATGTGATGTCGTCTGGTTTTGGGTTTTGTAAATCAGAATTTAATAGCAAGCTAGAAGAAATCAAACTGAGAAATTCCAAGTAGTTTACTGGTAAAGTGACACTGGATATAAAAAGTGTAGAGAGGCACATGAAACCACAGGTTGTTGGTTCCTTTATGTATTTTAATCAATGATGGTTATTTGTTCTTTTAATATAATAATTATTACAAGTAAACAAAGTCATATTTGATTTTCTATTAACATGATTAAGTTTTCCAACAGGGTAATAAGTTGAGCCCTTTCTTTTGTTTGTTTTCTACTCTTACATAAGCCATGCTTATTCAATGTATATTAAGTAACACTAGATTCCACCACAGGGACTCTGGCTCAGCACTTGTTGCTCTGAGTGTTATCTGCACTTTAAAGATGGTTATGTTGGATGTGCTGCAAATATTTGTATTGAAGACATCTATGGATCTAGAACTATAAAGTATAAACAACTTGATAAAAGCTAGGATCTTCAAAAATGAATATAAAATTAATGGAAACTCGACATTCAAAAGTCGACATATAGTTACAAAGAAGAAAAGATTAACTAATTATTTTCTCACCTTAGAGAGATGATCTTCATTGATATTTTGTCATGTAACCTAGAGGTTTTTGAATATATTAATATACTTTCTTTTAAAAAATAGAATGTTTTAGAAATGTATTATTTATACTCATTTGTCATAATAGTAACACACTGATAGAGGTGTTTTACCACTAATGAATATATATATTATATTTTCTTCTAAATAGTTCCTACTGATCTGGTGCTTATCTGTTGTTTTAAAGAAATTTAGAAACTCCTTACCTAGTTTTTATATATTTTGAGTTCTGGAAACCAAATTCAGGTCCTATAAGAGCAGCAAGTACTCTTAACTGCAGAGCCCTCTCTTTAGCTCCTTACTGTACTGTCCTTAGTTGTGCTATTTTTGTTACAGCCTAGTGTGCTCTTTTCCTAAATTTCTAGAATTAGAAGTATATCTGACTAAAATGGAAAGTTAAAAAAAAAAAAAAAAAACCAAAACCAAAAAACCAAAACCAGTGGCTTAAAGACATAATGCTTTCTTTATTTGCACGCCTATGAGATCTGCAGCCTAGCAACCAGGAGCTACTATTGAGAATACAGTTATTAGAAATGTAGAACTTGGCGTTCTCGTCTGCAGTTCTTTGCCTATGGTGTTCCCCTGCAGCTCATGTTGCTAATGTAGCTGCAGCCATCAACAGTCACTTCTCAGAGGAGGAAGGTGGAAGGACAGGATGACAGTGTCTCACTTGGTCACTTCTTTTAAAAAACCACTTTGAACATAATCATACAGTACTTCTGACATCTCATTGGCTAGAACTTAGTAACATGGATTAACAGGAAATGTTACTAAGTAAGGAAGGAAGAATGTTTATTGTCAATCCAGTCAGTTAAAACAACTTTTGGCTGCAAGTAACACAAGTGAATTTCCTATGGAAACAGTAGGAGGTGTACTCTTATCGTGCACGATACAGTGGCTTAAACAGCTTTAGAGCTCAGCCATTCAGTACAGTTCATTCTGAGCTCTTTCTGCTTTGTGAACCTTTCCCTGCCTTCCTTTCCAGACTGCTCTCGTAGTCCATCCTCACCACTTGCCATTCTGTGATGTGGATAAATCAACAAGTCAGTCTATGCTGTGCAATCTTGACTTTGCTCTAAAGGCAGAGCGCACTGGCTGTGTGGCTCACAGTGTCAACAGTAACATTTAAATTTTATTTTTATTCACTTATTATTGTGTGAGTGTACAATGAATGTGCATGGATGAGTATGGATGAGTATCATGGCTCATGTTTGGACGTCAAAGGACTACAATTGGAAGTCAGTTCTGTCCTACCATTGTGGGATCCAGGGATTGAGCTCAGGGCATCAGGCATGGCAGCAAGTGGTTTTACACTCTGAGTCATCTTGTTGGCTTGGTAATCCTATGTTTGAACTTAAAATTAGGGGAGAGGGTAAGACAAAGGATTTCTCCTCATTATGAAATTATCAATGCAAGAAACTTTGTCAGCACAAATAGAAACTTTGTTCTGCTGGAGTTCCTGATTGATGGATGTAAAAGGAATGAGAAGAGAGACAGCTGAGAGAAGGCAGTGCTTCCCTTGCTGTCCTGTGGTAGAAAAGTGATAGCTGCTGGTCAGTGTTAGGTAGAGATAGTTGAAAGATGTATTATCCTGTTTCCTCCTACAGGTGTCATTTGTGCTCATCATCCAAAGGTAAATGATTAAATGCTTAGAATCATTACCAATGTCATGGTTCTCAACTGATTTACCTCTAAAATGTCTTCTGCAGGTTACTATGATGAAGTGGGAGACACAAAAGGCCAATATGGTGCAGGTGGAATTTAAATATCTTTGCGTTAAATAAAGTTCTTTAGTATGTGGAAGAGCACTAGATGGCTTCATGCCAAGTTTTAACAGGGATATAATTATTTTTTACTATAGATTACTGTATTATTTAGTTGTGGGGAATAGGAGGAGAGTTTTTTCTTGCAAATGCAAGCTGCTTTAAAAAACCAGTGATAGTTTTGTGAAAAGGATCTAAGTACGTGTGTGTCTTCAAAACATTGCAGTTTGATGCATTTTATTTGCTTTCTTGATCTTTGTGATAGGGTCTCACTGTAGAACCGAGGATGCTCCACAGAATACTTGTTTATTCCAGATCTATTTCAAACTTGTTAGTCTTTTGCCTCAGCCTCTCAAGTGCTCAGCATACACACACACACACACACGCACACACACACACACACACACACACACACACACACATTTTAATAGGAGCTGTATGAAGACATAAAAGCCTTCTTGAAGGTGTGAAAAATGAGGATAACATGGCTGGAGATGTTCATCTCCATTGTTCAGCATGCCCAAGGCTCGAGGTTTGAGCCCTAGCACTGGGATTGGTGTGGGTAAAGAAGGAAAGAAAGAAAAAGCAGTATGGAAATAAGGCAAGCATGGGTAGTGGACTTTGGAAAACTTTGATTTACTGTGTCAAATGAGGTTTAACTCTGGTAAGTAGAAGGTCCTAAGGGATCTAGAAAGAATGATGCTTAATTATTGGCCTTTTTGCTCCACTACAAGAGTACTTCTTTCTTGTGGCTGTCTTGAAGTTAGTGGTAGAAAACCCCAAGTTTGGCATCTGGGATTCACATTGCTTTATTTGCACTCTGTGTTCCTAGGATTCGTGTTTTTAGAGATGTTATAGGACATTAGGCTGGGGATGTCAGGAGCAGAAGCTCACAGTCTCCATTTGTTAAAAAAGGAGCCACTAGTAATAAGTTGTTAAGATGTATTACGTGTTTTAAGGGTCAATGTAATAGGATTATGAAAATGGAAATGAGTCCTCAACTTTTATTGTCTGTGTTGATACCAAATAGTCTAACTGGGAACCAGCAAATTCTTTGTAATTTTTTTTTTCAACAGAAGCCCCATAGTTCTGAACATACAGGCAGGGCTACAAATTTAAATGAATATATGATTTAGGATTAATAATAAAGTGTTTTATGCTGTTGAAAATGGATGCTAACATTTTATATCCTGCTGATTGCAAATAATGTTTAGAAGAGTGACACCTACCACCCGTCAAAAGCTGTCCGGTGTCCATACTTGCCTAGTCTTGACTTTGAACTGTCTTTACAGGAAACATCACAAGCTGATGGTTTAGCTCTTGTACTTTATAGCAGTATGATTGACACTGGCCAGGCGCCCACTTGAGGGACTCAATGGCATTACAGGAGGGGCAGCCTGGCATGTTTGGGTTTGAACTGTAATATTTCCTTTTGCTTATTTTCAAAGGTAGTGTAGAGAGAAGCAGTGAGGAGGATAGAAGACATTGCTGAGGGCAGAAAAATATTGATTGGACTGAGGGGCAGTACTGTGGTACTTTGCAGTAGGGTTAACAGTAGCACAATGCCAGACCATCTTGTAATCACCTACAGGATGAAGGTTAGGGACATGAGTGGATTGCATGGGTGTGCAGCCTACTTCTCAACCTCTTCATGATGCAAGAAGAGCTGTCTTTGTAAAGCTGTCCTGTGTGGTGAACATGTTTCCTTCCTCCCGTCCACAGTTGCTATGGTTCCACTGTCCCTTCTCCACCCCATGTCTCCTCAGAACAGCTGCTACATTCCCCTTAACTCAGTCAATATCTGGTCAGTGTACAGATTGCAGTCTTTGCTCTCCTAAATATTGACTAGAATTCTGGCCACCATGAAATTTATGTAATGGCTTCAAAACAGTGGTTTTGTACAAATAACACCTGTTGGTTTACTCTGCATTTCACAGTAGCCTCTCTCTTTTTCTTTAAAAATATTTGGTTTTATGTGTATATGTGTATTCTTGAGTGTATATACATGTATTACATGTGTGTAAGAATTTGTGGGGATCAGACAAGTCCTTGAATTACCTGGAACTGGAGTTATACATGGTTGAAAACTTCCATGTGGGAGCTGGGAACTGAACCTGAGTCTTTTGCAAGAGCTGTGAGGGTTCGTAGTTGCTGAGCCGTCTCTATAGCCCAACCTCTCCTTTCAGTTGCTTCCCAAATGAGGAAATCCCAGTCTCATTGGGTGCAATTGCATGAACTTATTAATCTTCTGGCCTGCATTTCCTTCTGAAATGTGGCTTACTCACTCATATCCACCATTGACCCATCTCTCATGTTTCATGTAGTATATTCATTAAGAGTAAATACATCATTGAAAACTCTTAGTCTACAAAGCTTCCCCTCTAAGGAGCTCTTAATATGAATCCATGGTGCTTATGAATAATAACCATAAAACAGATTCATAAGGACATTCACACTGCACCACTTGGACCCTCCCTGGAATGGCTTCAGATACGTTGGGAAAGTATAAGCCTAGGGAACTGATGTCTCCCTACCATCAACTTTTGCTCATCTTTTTCTCTGCTTTCTTTACTCCTGAGACTCTTGTAGCAAGCAGGGTAAATAAGTCCTGTCCTGAGGTAGACTGTTTGGGATCACTATTTCAAATGCTGTTGAACTTTCCAATTCTTCAGGTTTGTATATATAGTACAGTGACTTGAAGTATTACTGTTGACCCATGAACTAGTCTTTCCAACTGTAAGCTCCTCCTCAATACTTGCAGCATACATTAAAAGAGGTGAGAGCTGCATTGGCACCTGCTACCTTAAAGTCTAGCCAAGTACTTCTTTTCTGTTGAAGGTAGGAAGGAGATTGAGGGAGTGGAAATGGAAGAATGGAAAAGGAAAGCTCATCAGGTAGCTCTCCAAGTTTCTAAGTACCAATATTACATTCTCATGAGTCTTATATTGGGACTTGAGGCATTACAGCTTATCTTCTGTACACATGGTCTCATGCAGGAATACAAAATGGATATAATTTAGTCCCCTGTCATAAGGAACATTATAAAAACACAGAGAAAGATGCAGGGGGTGGGGGCTGAATACTAGCCCAAGGCAAACTAAGATGCACCAGTGAGAAAGTTCTACTTCAGACTCCTGTGGAACTACAGGAAGGTGATGTCAGCTGGTTTAAGTTGGCAGAGGTTGGGACATGGGGTTATTACAGGCAAAGAAAACTGGTGTGAGTGGTGAGTTCTATAGAAAAGTTCTGATGTGTTTGGATATGTAACAGTCAATGCTAAGTTGTAGGAGACAAGAACACTGGGTTAAGGTGTAAAAGAAGAGACTTATGTTGAAGGTCTGGAAAATTCAGTGGGTGGAAAATGAGGCTTTGAGAATTTTTTTCAGAATTGAACATTAAAAAGCCAGAGATGGGGTCAGATCTGCTGTAAAGAGTTATGAATGGCTGTGAGCCACCAATATGGCTTCTGGGAACTGAACCCAGGTCCTCTGAAAAAGCAACACATGCTCTTAATTGCTGTCTCACCAGCTCCTTCACAGTATTTAAGTAGGTTGAGGCAGAAGTCTTGTAGAAGTTCATGGGAGCAATCCAGGTGAATAATAATGAGAATCTAAATTCATATCACAGAAAAACTAGGTGTGCATGGCTTGAAACCCTGTAGAGCGATTCTCACTATCTTGGGAGCCAGAAGCTACTGAGGTACACAGGTCAAAGACATGGTGCCTGGGACTATCTATGTATGTTTGCAAAAAGAATTATACCACATCTACCTCTGCTCTTACCTGGATGGTATTTCCTTAGACATTAACAGCTACTGAGGAGTGTACAAAATAATGAACAAAATGCATTTTATGGAATAAGGTTTTCTGAGACCTTCAGCTAGGCTCTCAAGTAGCCCTAAAGTTAGACAATTGTTATCTGTGGCACAGAAGTACAAACCCAGGCATGGAATGGGAAATGGCTGCTCTCTGTTAAAGACATCATTGGTCTTACTTCTTCCTCAGGATCTGCCACTACAGACCCAGTAAGAGTCCCTGTATATGGACATCGAGAGGTCCCTTCCTCATCTCTTTCCTCTGGGCCTTTTTTGGCTGAGAGACACATGTACTTTTTAGTCTGCTGGGAAATTCCCCTGTAATTGCAGTTCAGAGCTCCTAATGCATAAGCAGAGCTTGTCAGCTTTGGGCTGCTAGGGCAGAGCTGTTGATGCTCAAACAAAGCTGTTAGCTTGCCCATTGCCCAAGTCCATAGTGTTCCCCTCTCCTCTGAGAATGATTTCCTAATCTTTTTGTGACACCACAGAAGCACCGTCAGGTCAGGAACAAGTGGATAAACATTGAGGCAGCTAAGCAAGCACTAGAATGCTGGCTCCTCTACTTTGTAGCTGTGTGATTTTTGCCAAGTCACCTAACCTCTCTGGTGCTTTAGAAAATCAGGGTTGTTGTCATGTGATTGATATGAAAGAGCAACTGCATGCCATCTATTTTGACCACTGCACCTTGTAAGATCTTAGATGTTTGTCTCCTAAGGACTAGGGGACCAGGCCCCAAGTCCTGTCATTTACTCATCCTGCTTTTATTGGATCTGGACTATAAGACACAAAGTACCCCCAAGATGTGCTGTTACAAGACACGCTGGCTTGTAGGAGCATGCAAACTGAGCAGTCTGTGAAAAGTCAGGGGAGTGACTCCTGAAGCAGTATCATTCCTTACCGCAGCAGCTTTGGAAACTTCAGCCGATGAAGGCTGCGTATGCTGTATTTTCTCCCAAGAAACAAACTCACTGAGTAATGTGCCTCTTGTGAGGAGGCATTATATCAGCCATCCACCACACTCACGGTGTTTATTTCAGTTCTCCAGACTGTTGGCTTGTGTTTCAGGGTAAGCCTCGTGCACCAAGCTCATTGTGTTGTTTCTATTAATGGTAAGTCGAGGAGAAATGGAATGCTTTGTGAAACCAGGTTACTTTAGCATTCACATAGTTTATAAAGAGGCAGAGATTTGGGGAAAAGGAAGCAAATATTTTGACTAATGTGGTTAAACAGTCTTTTTTTGTTGACACGTTAAGATAATCAGGTGCTGTGTTTTGCCACTTGCTTGGTTACTTAGTAAAGCACTCTTTCTCATGGCCATAGAATGTTAAATTCCCCAAGGAAGGCCCACAGAATTCAGGTTGGTAAAAGCTAATGTTAGAGACAAGGGGTGAAAGACCTTGGAAAGCTGTGTTTATAGGATTTCGGTTTTGGCGGATGCTTTTAGCCCAGGTTTTAAGGACAGCTGGGTAGAGCAGGGTTACAGGACTATTTGAGGCACTCGGAGAAAGATGGCTTCTGCCACTTAAGGCTCTTATGGTGCAATCTGAGCTTTGAAAAATGTGGTCTTTTAAATACTGTTAGAATTGTGAGCATTCTTAGTTGAATTTATTGATGGAGTCTGAGTGGACAAATCCTTTCGTTTCTTATGTGGAGCTTGCACAGAGGTGGGCCACTGGAAGCTGTGTACTGGCACTGGGAGTATTTGCAAAGAACTTTTATTTGTTCTGTTGGCTCTGGTAGAGATTGACTCCAAGGCCTTGCCCTGTTAAGCAAGCTCTCAGCTACATCCCCAGTGCAGGGAGGACCATCAGAGGACACATAGCCAGTAAACGAGTTGAGAAGTTTCCAGCTAATGATGTGGCATACTGATGGGTGGGAATGAAAGTATGGGCTGTGTGCTCCTTTCTGAGACGCATTTGTACTTGGCCTATGAGATTAATGTGCAATAAACAGCCAGAAGGTAGCCTGTGACCATGTTTAATTTTGTGCTGTAGTTACTTATTTATGGGTTTCCTTCAAGGGAGAAGCAGGGCCACTGGGTGTGAAGCAGCGAGAAGATGTACCATTGACACTGGCTACTTGGGGAGGTTTGGGAGCAAGAAGAAAAATATTTTGAAAGGGTTTCATTGAAGAGAGTGTAAAACTGTCTTCTTTCCTTTATCTAGTTTGTATGCTAATCCTCAGTAGTGAAAGACTATGATTATTTTAAAAACAGAAACTGGTGTACAGTAGTTTTTTTTTTTTTTTCCTTATTCTTCTCTTATACATCCTATCCTGAAAACTTGTCAGTCTCCACCACCGCCTCCTCTAGTCTCCTGTGGATCCACTGCTCTTCCTTTCCCTTCAGAGAAGAGCAGGCCTCCTAGTGATCCACTGAATGTGGTATAACAGGATGCAGTAAGACTAGACACAAGCTCTCATAGCAAGGCTGGATAAGGCAACCCAGGAGGCAAAGAGTCAGAGACAGCCCCAGTGCTACAAACCTACACAAGTAAAGCATATGTGCAGTGGACTGAACCACAGACCCATGCAGGCTCTGTGATTGTTGCTTCAGTCTTGTACAATAAAGTTTTAAATATTGATTTGTCTATTTGTAGCTATGTGTGTTGGCATCTGAAATACACATGATAGGTCTGAATATGGTTATGCTGCAGATGAGTTGCAAGTAACTGTGGAGTTCCAGAAGTGTAGAATCTCTTCTGGAGCTGAAGTCATGGGTGATTGGGAGCCTATTGAGTGCTAGGGATTGAACTCAGATACTCTGCCAGATTAGCCCAAACTTATAACTTTGAAGTCATCTGTCCAACCTCTTAAAACTTGGCTCTGAGCAGACAACAATTCATGAATTGGTCAGTTGCCCACCAGAAATGGTTCAGAAGTTCCACTGAGGAAATGCAAAAGAGAAGATTTTATTGGACCAGCATAGAAGCCTCGCAAAATTTTTTTTAATCATGAACACATATATAGTTATTGTTGTCTACTTCTGCATCATTGAGCTTAAGTGCTGTTTTCCTTTAACTTAGGCATTCATAAAATATAGGAAAAAAGTTTTGCTAATGTTTGCAAAGTGAGCAAATTGTAAGTCACTTATTATCACTTAATAAAGCAACTTGTTGGCTTTGTCTGCTTAGATTCTTTAGGCAGCGCTGCCATTTTAGATGGTATTTAAAAGGCGGATGGTAATAAAGTAGGATGTTGGGACACCCATGTTAGAAGCCTCAGAAGGCATGTGATATAGTCACTAGGCTAGAAGGGCATGGTGAGTGATGGCCTACACCCCCTGGTAAACTTGCGGCTTGACTGAGAATCCAGCATCATTACCCTTTGCCGAGGAAGCAGTTATTTATCATCCGCACCATTGGGGTTTCTGAGTTGTTTTATTTCATCCATCTGTATAACATATGTCTGCTATGGACTAGAGGTCACGTAGAGTCAGGTTTTCTCATGGTGTGTGCATTATCAGTGGTATAAAACCTTAGAAAAAAGCAAGACTCTTATAGTAGAATTTCAGACATTACTTTGAATTTTAGAGTTCATAAAGATATTTTCCCTGTGTTCCTAAAATCAAGGTAAATATAGCAGCTTAAAGAAGGGGGAGAGGATGTTGTTGTGTTTAGCACTAAAGAGGAACTAGAACTTGATAGAGAATGAATAAACACAACAAAGCCCAGGGAAGTAGGGTGCATGATCAGAGAACAGAGGAAGTTCTTTGTTTTTTCTTCTCAATATCTATTATATTTAAATGTGTATGTATGTATGTATGTATGTATGTATGTATGTATGTATGTAAGTATGTATACCTCATGTGTTCCTGGTGCCCTCAGTGATCAGTAGAGGGTCCAGCTCCCCTGGAACTACAGATAGTTGTAAACTATCATGTGGGTGCATGGAACCAAACCTGGTCCTCTGGAAGAACAGCCAGTGCTCTTACTAGCTGAGCCATCTCTCCAGCTCCTGCATTCTTATTTTTGAGAGAGGGATTCACTGTATATCCCAGCATGGCTTTGATCTTGAAATTGTATTGTCTTGGCCTTCTGAGTACAGACATGTATTATCTGACTGGAAATAGACCTTTTTTAAAGAAGAAATTATAAAATTTGTTTTATAAATTAAAAAATTAATTGAAACTAAATTGTAAATTAAAGTATTTAAAAGAAAGACATGGAAAGACTTTTTAAAAAATCAGTTATAGAATCCAGCTTCTTGAAAGACTAAACCTGCTGGAACCAAGAGGTGGGGTCTGCACTCCATGACAGGGACACACAACTTATGTGCCATAGTCCTGAGGAAATAGGAGGAAAAGTGGGGAAAGAACACAAAGGAATTCATAGTCTTTCTTATTCACTTTACTCCCACTTAAATGCTCTACTTAATAATTTCTTCAGGAAAACATTTCTCTAAATGTGTACTCTTAGGCTTTTATTTGAAATCTAGGCTCCCAAACTCTTTTTGTCTGGAGTATGCTGTCCTGGGTTTCTGTGGAGATAACAGGCTGACTTGCCTCCTGAAAGCATTCTTCCTGGACAGACTAGTTTGCTCTGCTCTGTGTAAACAGTCCTGCCTGCTGACTAGTAGTCTGTATTTATGAGACCCTCAGAAAACACTGCAAGCTGCATAGTGACCGTGAATAGCAAACTTAATTTGGCTTAATGTGTTTTGGCTTGCTTGACCTCACCAGAATAAAAATGTGCCTACTTAAATTATTGTATTGGGAGTTTAAAAAAAAAAAAATCTAGACACTCTTAATTCACTGAAAGAATCTTGGGACTGTTTTAGCAGAGGTTTAAATCCCTGTTTAATGTCATGTCGTCTTGAGAAATGTTTAGCATAGAGTTTTAATCACAGATAAGGTTACTGTGGATTCTGAATTTTAACTTTGAATTACTATTTTTTTCTCTTGTTACTTTTTTTTTCTAGACAACTGGCTGGTAACGACCTTTCTTTTATCCACCCAAAAGCCTTGTCTGGGTTGAAAGAACTCAAAGTCCTGTAAGTAATGCAGTGTTAGAGCTTCACAGCTGGCTGTGTATTTTCTTTCTGCATAGTCAACATGCTTGGAGCTAGGTTAAGCACAGTTTCTTTTAGTTGAGGATTAAAAGATTTAAGGCATGGCCAATGTGTAGAGGAGCATGCTAGAGGCTGGTATGGGCAAACTTGGGTCTAGATAACGAAGGTTAAAAATCTAACTAGTAAGTATTCTGAGCTCCAAGGCTTCACAGACTTGCCATACTGTTAATATATTAAATAAAAACCATATTTAAGCTTTATTGGGAGAGTTTCATTTCTACTTACTTGATAGCTATGAGGGTATTTAGTTTGCCAACCCTAAAGGGGGAGAGCTTTAAAAGTGCTTTACATATTAAAAGAAATTGAAGTGAGGTGAGTCACATCAATGATTTATAAAGATATTTGTAAAAATAGAGATCAGAAGAGAAATTCCTGGCCATGCAGGAGCTTGGGGGGTGACAGACTGAAGATCATGTAGGTTGACAGCCACTGTTTCACCTACTTTTGTCACTACTGCTATGGGCAAAGTCACAAGGCCTCTGGTTCAGTATGTTTAGGTGGTCCTGTTACTTCTTCTATTCTGTGGTTCTGATTCATGTCAAATAGTTATTAACATGACAACAGTGGCTTTAGGTAAAAATGGGAGATTTTGTTTTTCATAGAGATGCCTGTCTCTGTTCATCAGATCACAGCTCTCCCATGACTGAGACTTAATGATGTCCATACTCATCCTGCAGGCACTGAAGACATTGTTGCTGCTCTCCTTGCAAACTGCCTTTCTCTATCTAATGCCCAGGTTGCTAGGCTCTGCTTTCTGCCAATTTGAGCAGGCATTAGAAACTCTTAACTGGCTTGTTGATGAGAGTAAAGTTGTTACACAGCCTAGTGAATCTTAACTAAGGTATCTATCTGGGAAAGAAACAAGCCCTGGAAATGTGGATCACCTAGCAGCTCCATTATAGATGGCCTGGAATAGCAGCATAAATTTCATCTCTGAGTTTACAGCAAATGCTTAACATTTTGCAATTTTCTTGCCTTAGATGCTTTCCACCCCACCCACCCCAGTTTTGATATTTTTTAAGGAAAAAAAATGGCTTCATATTCTTATATGGAAAAAATCGTAACAATTGCTTATTAACCACTAACCAAAAATTTCCTTCTAGAACACTCCAGAATAATCAGTTGAAAACAGTACCCAGTGAAGCCATTCATGGACTGAGTGCTTTGCAGTCTTTGTGAGTATCCTTTTGTCTTCTTCATTCTTGGGTCATTGGAAGGCCACTCTGACTGCTAAATGAATAAGAAACGGAAACCCCAAGGCCAGGGGAGATTTATCTTCTTCCGTGGGATGAAAATAGGGATGGCCAATTGCTGTTATCAAAATATCCTTTGGCAAGGCAGAAGGTGGTCCTTTGGTTTACTTTCTTTCTTGACTCAGCGGCTGGGGGATTGAGTGTGGCATGCACTATTGTCAGCATGTACATGGCTGCTGGTCACAGCTCTCTGAAACCAGAGGTAGAAATGTGCAGGAGTTCTGATGTCTTGTGTCCCCATAGCCATAAATATGATTCGGGTTTAGTCAGCAGTGATTGGTATAAATTGAGTTCAATGCCTTACTTGTGGCTCAGAATACATATATACATATAGGGGATAATTCATTTGGCTGTCTGAGCTGCCTCCTTTCCCAGTTTTTTCTTTTCTTTTTTTTTTTTAAGATAAAACTTGTTTTATGTGGCATAATCAAGGTTTTAATTTTGAATTTTTTCCATGTCATTTACTTTAAATGCTTTTCCAAATAGGACTTTGTTTTTTTACATTCTTTATATACCAAGAATTTGGTTTTATATGGATTCTAAATGCTTTTCTTACATTGGAGTTCATGATAGGTAATGAGCAAATGACTGTAGAATGTTAAGTTACTTGCCCATCAGCACATAGCTAGTAAAGGCACAGTGGGGATTCAAAACCACACAAACCTGTTCCAGAATTCTAATTAATCTGAATTTCTTAGCAGATATTCTAGTAGTAACTGTAAAGTAAATGTTAGAGCAAAAACATGCTAATAAATCACATGTTGTAAAAGTTAAACATTAACTCATACTTGTCACAAACAAGGAATATCCAGGGTGTTAGTCATTTAATTTTTAGTTCAAATAGAAGTTAAGATTGTGTGTAATAAGCAGTTCACTTTGCAAAAGTGGCAAGTTATGGAATATCAGGATTTGTTGCTTACTAGAGTGAATTTGATTTTTAAAACAAATCAGTTAGAATGAGTTGCTTTTATAGAAATATTTGGCTGAGTCTTTATTCTCTTGCATCTAAGGATGCAGAGCCATTTGACTCCTAGATGTGAACTCATTGAGCATCATAAATAGATCCTGTTTTCTTTTGGTACTTTACAATTAATTGGTTTGACTTTAAGACCTCCACACTGAATCATTATTTTCAAAGACTTAATGATCAAAGGACCAATTATTTTGCCTAGTTCGAAGGCAAAAAAGAGAAGACTAAAATCTCATTTTCAACTTCAGGACAGAAAAATTACCAAGAAAATTTCAATAGATTGTTTCTAATTTGTGGCCAACAAGTACCTTTGAAGTGCATGTGGTATTTGTTAGTAAAATGGGTGAATTGAAGTGGTGTTGGTACAAAAATTGGAGGCTTCTCCCTCAAAAACAGTGAGTTAGCCAAAGCTCGGTGTGCACCCATCACTCAGTGCACGAGGTGCTTGAATTATCTCAGATTGTTATGAGAATAGAAAGCCTACAAAACCCACAGTTCCCCTCCCCCCCACTCCTTGCATGTGCGTGTGTGAAGTTCTGATCTGCTTTCCTATGTAACAAGCTGTAGAAGGAGCTCTGTATCAAGTGTGCTGTATTTAAGAGAGAAGTGTTCTTGGCTTTGTTAGCACAGTGGGTGCTGTGGTCAGATGAGCTATCACTGAAATCCTACCCTGGTGTAAAACAGCCTTATCAGCACTTGAGTCAGTTTTCAAATCTGATCTTTAGACCCAAGTTATGTTAAAGATTTCCTTGTGGTTTCACCACAGACCTTAAAAAGAGCAAAGTTCATTAGGCGTTGAAACTGACCAGAAGGGTTTGAGATAAGTGTATACTTGATCGTGACTATAAAGTCAGAGTGAATTGTAGGTATCAATAAAAAGATAATTTAACAACCTCTCACACATTCAGTATCTAAGTAGAATATTAAAATGGTAATCAGAATTAGCTGTAAAGTAACTTTTTTATGTCAAGCTTATATTGAATATTATATTAAATATTAATCTTAAAGGTTAAATATCCCTAATTTCTCCAATACTTTAAAGTTCAACTGTAATATTTGCCCTCTTGCAAAATTAGAAAAGAGAGCTTTTGATTACATAGCATATTTATTGATCACAAATTGTTTTACACTAGGACAGTTATGGAACGTGTGGGGCTACAAACTGCCCCAAGTCAGATTCAGACAGCCATCA
Source organism: Mastomys natalensis (assembly GCA_021653895.1). Classification (NCBI taxonomy): domain Eukaryota; kingdom Metazoa; phylum Chordata; class Mammalia; order Rodentia; family Muridae; genus Mastomys; species Mastomys natalensis. Next base: position 44,750 of record JAJTUV010002787.1, on the reverse strand, counting down.
TTAACAATCCAATTAGAAGAGTCCAATTAATAGTAGGAAGCAGAAAAAGGAGATTTGTTCAAAATAGATACATTGGGAAGAGGAAAAAAAAAAAAAAAAGATCCACTGAGCCTACAGGTCCCATTTTTAGGATCCTAAAATAAGATTAAAGTTTAAATGGAGGGCCACAGACATGATCATCTAAACAGTCCCAGTCAGGGTATGGTTCTGCCTGCCACAAACCCATACTGATGTGCATCGGTTAGGTCCTACACTGTTCAATACTGATGTGGTTTGCTTAGATCGTACAAGGTGCTCAGAGAAGCTGTTAGACCTGTGTAAAATCTGCCAAGCCCCGAACAGAACTACATGTAAGATTTTGTCACTATAATTTTATTTAATTTCTTGAAATTAAAATTAAAAGATATGAGTTTTAGTACTAAAATGAATTCCTCACAATTGATATAATATACATTTTCAAGATGAAATGTGGTTAACATATTGCTAACCATTTAGAAAGGGAAATTTTTTAGCACTTAAAAAGTAATATATACACACTATGGAGTTTTGATAGTAGATAGTAGAACATGCTGGAAAAGCTCACATCACCATTCTGTGAGATACTAGGCTGCCTCGGATCTTGTATAGCAGTCCACTGCACTATGGCTTGGTCTGTTAGGATGGCTGTTAATAGTGTAGGCCACTAGGACACAACCCCACTTCTCTCTTTTGGCGGTAGTGCTAGGGACCGAACTCAGCTTTTCAAATACTCATCAAATGGTCTACCACCAAGTTACACAATGCGACATTTAAAGATTTTCCTTAAAGTGTTGATCTCAGTGTAAGTCTTTACACTTATAGGTGTGTCACTAACATCCACGTGAATTGAGTAAAAAGATTAAACCCAAGTCCTTTTTACAACAGTCTACAAATCTGAGTCCACACGTCCTTTTTACTTATCCAACTTTGTATTCCAGGGTCCATTTGTCTATAGGTCTTCTCTTTGCACTCTTATTTGTGTGCACCTTTCTAGCTTTGGAAAAACGTTTAGCAGAGCCCACATCTTTGCCTGTCCTACTGGATTACCCCTTCGTGTAGAAGATAATTTCATTCTTTTCTTATTTCATATTCACTTGCTTGATGGTATATGACAATTCATAGGAATATGTGTCACTAGGAGTAAATTCACATTTAAAAGGAACAGGTAGTTTAGTATGGTCTTGTATTTAATGAAATGCTTTACAGAGGACACTTGATTTTGGTGGAATATTGTTGGCTTACTTAAAAGTGCCTTTGGCATTATTAAATATACATACAAATTATCATCAATGATAAAAATAAGCAACTTAAACTTTTAAACTGTCTTGCCACTAAGAAACTGGGGGAGAATTTTTAATCTGTAATTGAAATATAATCCAAGTTCTTTTCTTGGCCTATGGGGCTTGTGTAATGTGGGCCCTGTTTAGAGTCCCAGGGGTGCATCCCTGGTCCCCTCCACGCCTTGTCTCCCCATGCTCTCATTGCTATGCCCTTCTGGGAACTATATGGTCTTACTAAGTTTGTTTCTGTTGTCCTTGACATTTGTCTAAAATACCTCCTGCTCAACTACTGCTTCTGCTGGCCCTTGCTAATTAATTCGTTAGACTCCAGATTAAATATTCTAGTTTGAAAGGTGCTCTTCTGGGCCAGGTACATTTCAGATAGCTCCTGCTGCCACCATGCCTATCAGTTTTATCGCCATCCCCACTATTTACTTCACTACACTGTTTAAGCACTTTGTTTTGCTCTATAATTTATTAGTCTGTTCATTGCCAATCCACAGAATGCCTCATATCATTTCACCCTTTATGTCTTCCAAGATGGCCAGTTTGAATGTGGAATGAATTACAGCTAGTCAAATTATCTACAAGTGAAATTCAGTTACACTGAGTAGTTAATCTATTTGATTACTATTAATGTCTCTTCCCAAGAATGGGTTCCCAGAGGTTGTGACTCCTATCTGTGTTTGAACACTTTCTTATCTGTTCATTAAAGTAGATCTGCTAAACAGCTCTGCGTCCAGTATACTGTCAGTCTATTATGTTGAAACAACTAGTCGCTCTGAATGAGTCAGTTCTAGAAAGCCCAAGGAGCATGAGTCAGAGATGTTTATGGCTAGTGGAGCGGTAAGGCAGCTACTCGGTTTCCTAAGATCTCTTTTCTATGTTGTTGCTCTCAGAATAAAATGCCCATTAGATAACCACGAAGATCCATAATCAAATTGCTAATTTGCCCCAAGAAGGAAAATTCAGTGGGCTGGGAGTGGGAGCCCAGCAGTTTCCTGGAGTTGAAAGTTACAGGAATGGCTGAAGTTGGTGCAGAATTTAAAAAAAAAAAAAAAAAACCTCTGATGTTTTTGAACTTTAAAAGTTGTCAGATGCCAATTCTTAAAGAAAACAAAAAGTCATTCTGGGTTTTTATCAGTTTTTTCTCTTCCCTCATTTTCACAGAGAGGTCTAAGACTATGAGACAGGAATGCATGGATAACCATCAGCAAGAGATTATGAGGAACGCTGGGATTTCCTGGCTCATACAGTTTCTCATCCTGCTAACACCAGGCTGTCTTTGTATTGAAAGTGATTATACAATTATACTTGGTTGTGGCAACAGAAAGAAATAGCTAGGATTTAGTGTCCAGGTTTTCAGACAGAGACTTAAAACATAAATAATCCTGTTAATAAGTGCCCCCTAATTGCTGAATTTTCTGAAAAAGATGAAACTTTAAAGCCACAGTAGCATTGGTTGGAGGAATTTAATCTTCCATGAATAATCTGAATAAACCTAGCTGATCTGCTAAGGTAGCTGCAAATCTACTGAAATGGGTTTGTTGCTATTTAAAAACTGTAAACATACTCTTATGTTTCCTTTTGGTATCAGAGTAGCAGTTAAATTCAGTGGCAAATACCACCTATACTCTAACACTGGATACTGTAATACTGTGCGCACACAGTAATTGCTAAGCCCACTTTCTGCATGTCGGGTAGGTGTATATTCTGAAACATAAATTTCCAACTTGAGCTTTGTTTTCTTTTTAAGTGTGTCTTTCTGCAATGAAGTTAGCCAGGAAGGAACTATAATGTACTGGCCTTGGAAGAATTTTAGATTTGTTGTTGTTGTTCAGGACGTCTATTACAGTTAAATAAAGATAGGCCTCCATGGGTCTGGCTAGTTTTATGGCTCCCTTCTGTTTGGGAGCTCTGGAGTTGTGTTCTTTGGTTTGGCTCCGTCCAGTAGAACTCTTACTCACTGTGGATGTTTCTGTTTTTCAGACGCTTAGATGCCAACCATATTACCTCAGTCCCAGAGGACAGTTTTGAAGGGCTTGTTCAGTTACGGCATCTGTGGCTGGATGACAACAGCTTGACGGAAGTGCCTGTGCGTCCCCTCAGCAACCTGCCAACCCTGCAGGCACTGACCTTGGCTCTCAACAACATCTCAACCATCCCAGACTTTGCGTTCACCAATCTTTCAAGCCTGGTGGTTCTGTATGTGGTTAACCCTCTTATTCCTATATATTTATGTTAATTTGGGGGCAAAATGGGTTTCATGACAAATGACTATAAAAGTGGCCCCCATAGTCCTGCTTTTGGACGATTAGTATTTGGAGGAGGTGCCTTTGATAAGATCAAACATACTGATTTCTTGAATAATATCTAGTAGTAGATGTTGAGGTTTTTTTTTTTTTTTTTTTTTTTTTTTTGGTTTTTCGAGACAGGGTTTCTCTGTGTAGCCCTGGCCATCCTGGAACTCTCACTCTGTAGACCAGGCTGGCCTCGAACTCAGAAATCCGCCTGCCTCTGCCTCCCAAGTGCTGGGATTAAAGGCGTGCGCCACCACCGCCCAGATGTTGAGTTTTTAAGAAAACAAGTAGCCACCCTTTTAAATTAATTGGGTCATTTACTAAATACATTTTTTTTTATAACTTCTGTTTCTGTCTCAACAATGAGTGTGTTTATTCAATATTAAAAGAAGGAAAACTGTTTTGAAATGCTCAGAGAAATAAGATGTTTTATATTTCTCCATGAATGTTTTGTATGTTTCCAACTTTTCTATTCAAAACGCTTTTGATTTTCTATGCCTTTCATTTTCCAAAACTTCATGAGACATAGTGCAGTGTTTCCTTTAGAATCCATGTCCATCCTAAGTGATGTAAGCTCCATAAAGCTGCCTTCTCACCTCAGAGAACTCAACCATTGCTAGGCTTCATATGGAGGAGGAGCTACTCTACAGCTTTATTTCATATGAACCAGAATCAAGTAATCTTCAATGTGTCACCATTTTCTGCATTAGATGTCCCCTAATGTTAGTGTCCTGTGCTCAGCGGGTCTGTAAGCACCAGCTCTCTGTAGCTGAGTGTGGAAATACTTGGCTCTATCATTGCTCTCAGCCATATCAGCTTAGACACATTAAGCAGCTGTAACATTTCCATTTGGTAGATGTGAATGTCATTTTTGTGCTTTTTTTTTTTTTTCTCCATAGGCATCTTCATAACAATAAAATTAAAAGCCTCAGTCGACACTGTTTTGATGGACTAGATAACCTGGAAACCTTGTAAGTACATATATATTTTGTATAATCATATTGTGATTAGGACAGTGCAATCTTAAACATAGTGAAGATAAAGGGAAGACATTGTTAAGTATAGCTCATTATTAGTTCACATTAACAAGTCAGTTTTTACTATCTAATAACTGACTTGTGAAAAATAATTTCAATTTATGATTCGAACTGATACTTAAGTATGAACTCTAAACCCCCTTTCCCCAAATATGTATTAAAGCACTCCATATGCAAAGATTTATACCTTCCCCACAGTGTTAATTATGTTAAATTTGTGACAGTTTGGGAACTTTTACATTTCTAAAAACCATTTCTTTTGGCAATAGTTTCCTACTTTTTGTTGGGTTTTCTCCATGAGTTCAGGAGCCTAGCTACTTGTTTAAATCAGGTGGAACAGCATATCTGCTTTTATATGCTGAAATGTAACACCTTAATGTTTTAAAAATTTACATGATGCAGTGTTTCCACTGGCTGAAAAAGGATTTATGGCTCTTTGATTGGACATAATGCTTACCATTGTGATACAATAAATGGATTAGGAGAATGTCTTCTTTGGATGGCTGAGACCTAATTGGAAATATTTAGGATCTCTAGTATTTTGGTAAACTGAATTTTCATATGGAAGAGAAGTTTATGACTCTTTTTTTTTTTTTTTTTTTTTGATTTTTCGAGACAGAGTTTCTCTGTATAGCCCTGGCTGTCCAGGAACTCACTCTATAGACCAGGCTGGCCTCGAACTCAGAAATCCGCCTGCCTCTGCCTTCCAAGTGTTGGGATTAAAGGCAGAAGTTTATGACTCAATGGTGTATGTACGATAACACAGATATGTCCTTAAAGTATTAATTAAAATGTATAGTCCTTAATAGTCATGGTTAATGTAATATTAAGTTGAATTTTAGTTTGATATCTTAATACATTAATGTAATTTACTTGCTTATATGCTAGGGGAAAATAATTTAATGTATGATATACATAAATGTGAACGAATTAAATGTGGCTAAATGTGAACTATTTAAGATTTCAGGTTTTATGGACCTTAATCCACCTGTCAAAACAAATAATAAACACAAGTGGATATTTGAAAGTTAAAATTGGAGGAAGACAGCTCTAAACTCAGGTCTCCTGCTAGGTGTAAATTTTATGAGGCAGTAAATAAAAGCTAGTCCATGTAAGCAATCCCGATGATATTCAAATTAAGTTTCTTCTTCCCTGTTACTTTAGTTTTTATTTGTCACTTTCCCTTCTGTGAAGAAAAAGAAAACAATGGATTTCAAAGGAGCTGAGCGTTTAATTTCCTTTCTCTCTTTCTAAAATCAGCCATAATAACCATATGCCATCATGTTCTTTATGTTAAGAGAAACTAGAATGTAGACACTCTTAGAACTAGACCTGCATTGTTAGGGACCACTATGATTTAACCTCTCCCTAATGAATATACGTTGTTGTCAATAATTCATGAGTTAGATGACAACAACTCTGGTTCTTCTCTTATTTCAACGTCTTATACCAGAATAGCAGGGAGCTGCTTCCTACTCCATTGGAAGACACTGTTTCATACTCTAGCCACCGAACATGGATATTTAAAAATTTTACTTGATAGTAAATTTTCCAAGAAATTATATAAGATTCATGTGTTTAATCCTTCAGTGGCATATGATCTGAGAGTGCTGCAAGCTTGTAAATGTATTATTCTAAAAGCATAAAGAGTAACTTTTCCTATGTAATGTTCTCTAAAAATCTGTAAATGAGGATTTTGAGTAACAATATAGTTGGGAGAAAGATATTGCCAACTATAGGTTGTGATCTTTAAACATACTTATACCAGGATTTCTTATAAATTATGATTTCTATTCATTATGCTTAGTTTCTCCCATTTTTTCCCCCTAGGGACTTGAATTATAATAACTTGGATGAATTTCCTCAGGCTATTAAAGCCCTTCCCAGCCTTAAAGAGTTGTGAGTATTGTTTTTTCTCTTTATTCTCTGCATCCTGGAACTCACCATTAAATACTCTAGTAATGAGATCTTGGAACATCTTCTTCTCATCACATATACCTATAACACACACACACACACACACACACACACATACACACACACAGTCAGTCCACAAATCATACTTATTAACCAGTACAAATGGTTGAGAGCATAGATTATTGTACAGGGTCAGATGCTACTGCAAATAAAAGGCACGAAGTACAGCCTTCTGGAGGAGCTTGCAGTCTTAGCTTCACTAGAAAGGTCTAACATTAATATAGGCAGATAACTGTTCCTATATAGATATGAGGTATGAGTAAATAAGACAAATCATCTCACAAAAAGGTTTCCCAGAAGCCCGGGACCATTGGGAGATGCATCACCGAAAGAAAGGAATGTGACCCAACCTAAAGGGTGGGAAATTTAAATATGTGAAGGGGATGAGGGAGCCTCTGGAACCTGGGTTTGTCTGGAGTGGAGGTATGAATGTATATATGGCACAACAGAGATTGTGTCATGAGTTGAAAGCTCATTGTAGAGGTAAAATACAAGCGTCTATGATAGAGATTCGAAGCTTATTTCAACATAGACTTTCATGTTATCTTTGATGATGAAGCTATGAGGGACAAATAATATACTGGGCCAAGGAGTGGGTTTAAAAAGAATGAAGTAAAATCCTGTATAAGATGACATGGAATTCAAAATTCAGGCTTCTCAGTTTTAGTGATGTTTTATGTTGTCATTAGTAGTTCTGTTTTATGTAATGCTGAACAACAGTGGACATTCTTCTGGTTTTAACTTGTTTCAAAGTGTTTTCCTCCTATTTTTCTAGGGGATTTCACAGTAATTCTATTTCTGTTATCCCTGATGGAGCATTTGGTGGAAATCCGCTGTTAAGAACTATGTAAGTATTTTTTAAAGTTTCTTTGAATATATAATCATGTGTAGTTATGTCGACAATTGCCAGACATCTGCATCAAAAGTTAAAAAAAAAAAGCCTCTGGATTTTTAATGTATGAACCTTGGGAACATGGATTTAATCTCAGAGTATTCGTAAACATATGAAAGCATTGCCTTTTTTGGATATTTTCACAGCCATTTGTATGATAATCCTCTATCTTTTGTGGGGAACTCAGCATTTCACAACCTGTCTGATCTGCATTCCTTGTAAGTATTATGCAAGTTCAAAAATATACCTGAATGTTTATGCAGCTTGTTAAATCAAAAACATGAATTAATATTATTGTAGCTTTAAGAAAACAAGTATCTTTTCCCTGTCGTTTATGTGACATTTCAAAGGATAACTCTTAACAATTTACAGTGATTCTTATTTATGTGAGTACTTAGCCAAAGCATCACATTTTCAAGAACCTTCAAAAGATGAAACCCGTAATATTTGGTTATAATGTTATAATTTAAGATTAAAAATGAAAATATCATGTAAGAAAAGGTTTGTTTTAAATTAATTTTTTTCTCCCCAATTTCTTAGAGTCATTCGTGGAGCAAGCCTGGTGCAGTGGTTCCCCAATCTGACCGGAACTGTCCATCTGGAGAGTCTGTATGTGTGATACTTTAACAAAGGGTCATGTAAAGACACTATTGCAGTCCAGTGTGCTAGCTAAGTGCCAGTGCTTTTTAGCAATGGATTTATGGCTATTTTAAAAAATCCTTTTGTAACTATCAGACTTGGAGATGAGTGTATTAGGCTTGAGGTCATTTAGCTCACGCAGAGTGCAACTTCCAGTGTAGACAGGTCTGAAAAGGTTACTGAGAATAGAAGGTAATAAATAACTAAATGGCTAGTTAGAAGCAGAACTTCAGATATTCAAAAGCAGGACCAAAGAATCTATATAATCAAAAAGCTCTCATGGAGGAGATGCAATATTTCAAAATTGTATAATGTCAAGTTTCTCAGGATTGAGATTTTCACTTAGAAAGGCAAGATTTAATAAGACTAGGAATACCAAAAATATACCAAGGTGGCATACAGATGATAAGAATCCCATGTTTATAACAGAATGGGGATGTGGGATGAAGATATTTGGAAAATTATTTGAGACAAGATTTTAAAATGATCAACTCTTTAACCCCTGCACATTTGGCTATAGGAAAGATTCCTAGTGAGTGATCTGAGATCTGAGATCTTATTTAGATAGCCAGCTTGGGCCTGGAGTAGGCCAGGGCCATTATCTTAATGGCTTAATATGATGTGCTTAATATGGTGTGCTATGTATATGTTAAGATTTTCATGTATGCTAAGAAGAAAAGAAGTTGGTAAGAACTGAGAACAGACGTCCAATTAAGGTAGTTTGTGCAGGTTGAGAATATTGGACCAGTTAGTGTGAGGAGATTACAGTAAAGAGATCAAGATGTAGAACTGAGGTCATGGTCAAAGCCAGGGACTACCTAACTGTGCTCAAGGCATTCAGCCCATTTTGGAGTTTCTCTGGGACAGAGGGCATGATCAGATCCTTTACTACTTTTTGAAATCTTGAAACATTTCACCCTTGATCTGCATGGCAGAAAAAAGGAGAGAAAGTGTCAGATACTAGCCACATTAGAAGAAATAACTGGAACTGGTGATTGACTCCAAATGGGAAAAGAAGCAGGGAGAATAGGAATGTCTCTTAATGCTGAACTGGCTCAGAAAGAAAAGTAGAAACAATTTGCATTAGGCTTCTGGGGTGGTTTTAAATGTGTTGTATGTGAGAAAAGGTGACAACTTAATGGAAATCAAACCATCCCCTGGACAGTGCTACCACCTCGTGCCACAGCTCTTTTTCATTACTGTGAAGATGAAGTTTTGAGAGTTAGTTCACTCTCCCATGTGCCTACCTTTAGTCGGTAGATAGGCAGGGGTGGGGAGTGCACAGGCACGTGTGCACTAATGTGCAGCCAGTCATTCACTTATGGTATATGAGAAGAATGTTTCATTTACTATCCCAATGTGAACTGTTTCTTAGATGAACAATTTTTTTTTTTCCCACAGAACCTTGACAGGGACAAAAATAAGCAGCATACCTGATGATCTGTGCCAAAACCAAAAGATGCTGAGGACTCTGTAAGTTGGGTTATTCTTTCCTTTCTTTTGTGCACTTTACAGAGACTCTTATATTCTGAATGAACTGTGTTCATAATATGGTTTGAGGTTTGGTTATTTGTTTGTTTCTTTCATGTAAATAAGGAGATTACTACTTTAGGGGGTAGGGAGTATCTGGATTTGGCTTTAGGATTGTGTATTATATGTTAATCATTTTGTTACTTTATTTGGTGCAGAATAAAGCAAGAGACTAGTTAGTTGTTAATCTGGTTTCCACTTGGGCATCATCCCTCTGCCTCACCCCCATTTTCTGTATCATTCATAAGTAAGCAGATGCTGAGGCTTTGCCTTCCTGATCAACAATGTACTACTTGCAGCCTTCTAAAATTTGTAAGCTGACTTAGAAATTAAAAGTGAAGGTATAGACCTCTCACCAGAACAATTAGATAGTGATGTGTTAAGTACTTAAAGGAGCTAGTAACAAAATAAATGACAGATTGACTGAGTAATTATATATTATAGTGTATTTTCTAACGTAAACATGGTAACTGTGATTGAGGGAAAAGCCCAGTGACATCCATAATGTCATATAAAAGACCTAAAAGATGTACCAAAGCATTTTAATTAAAAAACAACATAATATATTACATAAAATGTATTGGAAAAAATAAGTTTTCTAAAAATCTGTAGCTCTACTAGTCAACACAGATTTCATGTACATCTTGTACAGTTTATATATGTTGCAGAACTTAATATATTTTAGCATATTATATATGGTCTACACTCAACACTGTGTACTTTAACTTCATAAATCTCAGTTCTTGCTGGGCGGTGGTGGCGCACGCCTTTAATCCCAGCACTTGGGAGGCAGAGGCAGGCAGACTTCTGAGTTCGAGGCCAGCCTGGTCTACAGAGTGAGTTCCAGGACAGCCAGGGCTACACAGAGAAACCCTGTCTCAAAAAAACCAAAAATAAATAAATAAATAAATAAATAAATAAATAAATAATAAATCTCAGTTCTGTGGTGGAGTCCTACAGCATTAGGGAAACTAAAACTTGCTTTTCTTGCTTAGCTATTCTCTTGGGAAGACCTTAGTGCTGCTTTCAGTGCTTCTAGGCACAGCACTTTTATTATAGTATTTGAATAATGAGATTAAGTTGTTCTGTTGTTTTTAGGGACTTATCCTATAACAATATAAGAGACCTTCCAAGTTTTAATGGTTGTCGTGCATTGGAAGAAATGTAAGTTGGCCTTTGACTTACTCTGTATTTTCAGTGGTGTGCTGTTAGTTCACTGATCATTTCCAATAATGAATTGTTGCAAGAAATCAGAAGTTTATGTAGTCAAACGCTCCTGTAAATAAAATGTCCTGAATCTGATGTATTAGTGCTGTGAGCAGTTCTTTCATGATTTGTAACTATGTGAAGTTTTTCTATTATCTGCAGAATGTGCCTTGAAATTAATTTAATCTAATCTTTATGTTTTTGTTATGGAACTGTTTTAATGTGGTTTTAGATTTTTTCCCCTGGTTCCTTAGCTCTGTGATGTCAATAATTAGAGGGTATGTTCTTAGACACTGAACTAATTCTGCCGTCTCCAACAATTTTGATTTGCTGCTTACAAGGAATATTAGACTTCTGTCTATTAGATATTCTATCAGATGCTGTAAATGTAGTTATATCAGAAAACAGAAAAATGTATTCTGGCAGTTGAGAGAAACAGATCTGAGTACTAGAATTCCATATGACAGAGAACCAGGGCAGCTCAAGTGGAACCTGGTCCAGATATGAGAGGGGATATTGATACTTTTCTGTTTTCTCTTCTCCTCTCTTTTTTTCACTTTCTCTTTCTCACTCCTCCTCTCCCCTTCCTCCTCCTCTCCCCTTCCCTCCCCCTTCCCTTCCCTCCTCCTCTCCCTTACCTTCTCCCCTCCCCTCCTCTCCTTTCCTCCTCTTCCTCCTATGCTCTTCCCTCTCCTCCCTATGCTAAATTTTATGCCTGGTTTTAAAGCTTCCCTCACTATGTCATTTTTCTTCTGTCACTTCTGAGTAAGACTGGTGGGAATTTAGATAGGGTACCAGTTAACTCCCAGTATAACTTCAGACTGATTATCAGCTAGTTTAACCTTTTAATTTTATAGATATATTACAGTTTTTACTTTTAACAAGATCTATGTTACATATAAATATGTAAAATTAGAAAAAAACCCAGAATATTATTTTTCAAAATATAATTTTTTCTTCTTTTTCTCCAAAAAAAGTATTTATTAATTTCTTTCTAACCTCCCTCTATTCTCTCTCTCTCTCTCTTTTTTTTTAGTTCACTGCAGCGTAATCAAATCTACCTAATAAAGGAAAATACTTTTCAAGGCCTAACATCCCTAAGGATTCTGTAAGTTTGTTTATGACAATAAAAGATAAAAGATTTGTCAAGCTCTAAATTTACATATCATGATTATCTTAGGTTTCCTCTTGCTATGATAAAACACCCTGACAAAAGCAATGTAAGGGAGAAAGGATTGATTTGGCTCACAGTTCCAGGTTATGGTTACTGCAGGAATGTCAGGGTGGCAGGGACTGAAAGAGGCTGGTTGCATTCCTTCCACAGTCCAGGGCAGACAGATGTTAATGAATGCCAGAAGGCTAGCCTTCTCCACTTGATACAGTCCAGGATCCTCTAACTAGGAAATGGTACCATCCACAATGGATGGGTCTTTACACCTCAGTCAATGTAACCAAGGGAATCCCCTATGAATATACCCACCAGCTGGCCTGATCTAAACAATCCCTCATGAGACTCCCTTCTGAAGTGATTCCATATTGTGTCAAGTTGATAATTAAAACTGCCACAACAATTTTCATGTTACTAGCAACACTTTAAAAATGATTGACATTTTATAAACATCGTTTAGCCTTTACCTTGTGATACTTCATAAAGAATCTACTTTTGGTATGTCATAGCTCATTGATGATATTGGTCCTCAGCCAATGACATGATTATCATTTCAAAGAAGAAACTTAGTTGATTTTAAGTTACAGCGAGGTTTGGGGCTTCGTTAGAGTAAGGGTAGGCTGACCCGAGCCCATATGCTGACTGCAGCCTGCCTCTAATAGTTATGAACATTGTGGGAACACGGCCAGACCTCATGTTGAAATGTTGATTTAAGCTGTGTTTCTCATGCTGTGGTACAATTGATCAGTAGCAGAAGAAGCCATGTGATCCAGAAAGTGAAAAGATCTACTCTTTGGCTTTCTACAAAGAAACATTTGCTGGCCTTGCTCTGGAGTACCTGTTTTGTCAAATACTTTATCTGAAGCAGGTGTACCCACTTAAAACACTTATATTTGAATGCATATTTGTGCCTGGTAGTCTACTAAGCCTGGGAACATGGAAATAACTAAGTACAGAAAATATAATGCACACAATTTTTAAGTGTAAAAAAATGTTTGAAAAATTGACACAGGAGAAATTACATTGAGTGAATCTGCTTTTCTAGTGGGTCTTCTTTAAGAAATAAACAGGCTGGAGTTGTGGCTTGGTGTATCTGTCATAAGGCTCCAAGTTCATTCTTCAGGGGAGGGGCCAGTTCCTATCTACCACGAGTTTAGAGCAACTAAAAGCTGGTCATTTTGTTGAGTTTGTATTATAAATTTACCCAGTCTTTTAATTAACATTAAGGACCAGTTTAAATCTGACACTATTTCTCTGATTTATGAATGCTATGGTATCAGAATTTGTCAAGGTGTGTTCTGTAAAGTAGGGCTAGCTCTAACACTGATAGGAGTTTTATTTCCTGCTGCGGGGAAGAGTGATAGTGGAGGCCCTTTGGAATGCTCTTGTTTGCTTATTGATTATTTGTCTTCTCTTGGGGCCTTCAAACTATTGTTTGAAAAGGCAAACAATATGAAGCCGCACCCCAACCCCTTTTTCTATTTAAAACTTGTCAGGACAGGTTTTTTTCCTGCCCTGGTTAATAGTATCAAGGTGATATCATATCGTAGCTATTTTAGAACTAGTACCAGAAGATAAAGTAGAGAAAATTCACAACTGGCTTGAAAGAGATGCCAGCTACGATTACTGCTACAGGGAACATATTCTAAGAAGACGGTTGTAAAAGACAGGCAGTGACTATAAACATTTGAAAAATGTTGTTGGGCAAGATGGAAGGTCTTTGTAAGGGATATTGTGTTACTTCCTGGGATTATAAGTTGTAGTCTGACTGGAGTTTTGAGTGTTTTGTGAAATAATTAACATGTTGCTTTTGTGATTGTAGAGATCTGAGTAGAAACCTGATCCGTGAAATTCACAGTGGAGCTTTTGCGAAGCTTGGGACAATTACTAACCTGTAAGTAAATGGATGGCAGTGGGCAGTAGTACCTGGAAAGTAGTAAACGGTTCTCAAAACCTGTAGTCAGGTCAAAATATTTATTTAGTTCTTTCCTTGGATAAATGCTATGCTATGATGATATAATAATAGCTTCTCAGTGGTCAAGTCCTGTGCTAGATCTATCTTTTTAACACATCTAAGCTTCATTTTACTTATCTAAAATATACCTAATATTTTCTATTATATACACATAAGATAAAATTATAATCATAAATATCTAATATTTATGATGTTAATACAGATTTTCCTTTTCATATCTCATATTTATTCTGTGTGTGTTTGTGTATGCATGCACATTTTGCATGTGCCACAGTGTGTGTGTGGAGGTTAAAAGACATCTTTGGGAGTGGGTTCTCTATTTTTCCTGTGTGGTTTCTGGGGATTGAACACAGATTTTCAGGTTTCAGAGTGCTGAGTCATCTTGGCATCCTGATAAAGATATTTGCATGTGATTTGTATCTTAGAGAGTTTACTTGAAGTTTCTTTCACATTTTAGGGATGTAAGTTTCAATGAATTAACTTCATTTCCTACGGAAGGCCTGAATGGGCTCAATCAACTAAAACTTGTGGGTAACTCCAAGCTGAAAGACGCCTTGGCAGCCAGAGACTTTGCTAATCTCAGGTGTGTTTTTGCCCACTCTTCCTTTCTGTTAGTTATGGTAGGCTCCAACCTATGACTTTCTTCCCATGTGGTTTCCAGATTTTCCTTGTAGTTTGTAGGTTAGGAGTATTTTTTATCTCTATCCTTACAAATTAGATCAAAATAGAACATGAGCACTATTCCATAGATGTCAAGGGCATGAATTAAGCTCTGGACATTCTCAGAAAGATGTTTGTCAGAATTTTTTTAATGGACTTGTCATTAGCAACAGATACTGGAAATGCCCTAAGTGTGAAATGACAAGAAGTTGGCACAGTGCCATCACATGTCCAAGAGACTGCAGATTTGTAGGGGTTCATCAAATGCAGCAGATAAAGGGCTTGAGCATATTCTTGTACAGAGAATACATCCACTTTGTTTATATGAGCAAAGCAAAGCTGACTGATGATGTGTAGAGCTACAGATGACCTTAGGTATTGATTTTAAATAAACTATCCATTTTCTATGATACTGTGTTTGGTTCAGACATGTATAAAAGTATCAGTGAGATATTTACTTTAAATTGATGCATGGTTTTCAATTTTAACATGTCTTGATTTGCATTAGTTATTAAGAAACACCTCATAAAAGGGGAAAACTTAAGCTGTGTTCATGAGGTTTATCGGAACTCTGAGGGAACTGGTAGGGAGGATACACAAGTGAGTTCTACAGGACCAAGTCCTGTCTGTGGATCTGGTACTCAGTGTGTGTTTTACAATTCTTTTCCCAGGTCTCTATCTGTGCCATATGCTTATCAGTGTTGTGCATTTTGGGGGTGTGACTCTTATGCAAATTTAAACACAGAAGATAACAGCCCCCAAGACCACAGTGTGACAAAAGAGAAAGGTAAGTGTGTCTATTCTAATAGAGAACTACCTAAGGCATCAATCAACCTGTCTGTGTTATAATCAGTTGGAAAAGGCTCAGTACAAATCTGTGAGGAAAGTAGCAATTACTGTGTTACCTGCATGAAAAAAAAACAATATTTCGTACATTCTTTGACAATTTCATACATGTATAAAATTTATCTTGTTCATATGCAACCTTAATGCCCTTCCTATTACCCCTGGCCCGCTCCCCAATACTTTTTATCATGATGTTTAATGTTATCAAGCCTCAAATAAGCTGATCTTGCACTAGTAAAATAGAAGACGTAATGTAAGGAAATTAGTCCTTTTGAACTGTGTACCATTTAAATTCGATGTGCTTTATTTTATATTTAGGTGCTACAGATGCAGCAAATGTCACCAGCACTGCTGAAAATGAAGAACATAGCCAAATAATCATCCACTGTACACCTTCAACAGGTAGTGCCCAACCTACATGGCTGTACTTTCTCGCCTTAAGTAACATTGGGTAAATAGACCTAAAATGTCCTGGGATGGATGTGGTTTCTGCAGTAGGGGAGGGATTCGATGACTCAAAAGAGCCATTTTTTCGAACTTAACCTACTGTTCTTGTAAAAACCAGTTTTGTACATCACTGTGGGGTTCAGCAGGAATGTGCTCGTGTGGGTGTGTGCAACCTATGTGTGTGTGGAGGCCAGAGGTCAATGTCAGGTGTCTTTCATTTGCTCTCCTCACATTTTTTGAGTCAGGATCTCTTACTGAACCCGGGATGCCATGATTTGGCTAGACCATCTGGCCAGTGAACTGTGAGGAGCCACCTGTCTACCCCATTTCCTCCAGTGCTGGAGCAACAGACCGTGGCTTTATGCCAGGCTTTTTATGAGGTTGTTGCTGACCCAGCCTCTGGCCCACATTCTTGTGCAGCAGGCACTTTACCAGCTGGACTAGCTCCCTGCCTCCTAAATTTTCACCTTTTTTTTTTTTTTTAAATCTTATTCATTCTGAGAAAGTTATTAAATTAATGTCACATATTTGATTGTCATTGTAATGGCATATTCATCCTAATCTACCACAAAAGATGGATTTCTCCCCAGCTGAGCTACAGAAACACATACTGATGGATAAACTAAGGCAGAAGCAGTCTAGCATAGAACCCATCCTTCTGTAGAATTAAATCCTTCTGGAAGCTATAGGCTTCCAAAGACAGTCTAATTGTTAGGAAAGTGACTCCACCCATATGAGAAACAGTTCCCAAAGGATGTTGTTCTTGCCAGAAGACTTTTCTTCTGCTTTGTGTTGTTTCTTTGTGTGTGGGGGGGGATTTGTTTGTTTTCTTTGAGACAGGCTTTCACTATATATCTTTGGCTTGTCTGGAACTCTCTATGTAGACCAGACTGGCCTCCAACTCAGAATCTGCCTCTGCCTCTAGAGTGCTGGGATTAAAGATTTTTGTTATCTTCCCAGCTCTGCTCTTCTTTTAAAGAGGCCTGAGTGCTGGCTCAGAACTAAAGGCAATAAAATGCTTTCTTGTAGAACTTCCCAAGGGTAGTAGAAAACAATTTCAAAAGTTTATGCCATGTGGAAATCAAAAACTGTAGAGTTGACTTACATGATTTAAGATGGAGCTGGTGAAATGTCTCAAGGGGTAAGGACACTTATTGCCAAGCCTGATGTCCTGAGTTCTGTCTCCAGAACATACATAGTGGAAGGAGAGAATCAAGTTTGACATTTGTCCTCTGTCCTCCATACATGCATACTCTCTAACTGCAAAATAAATAAAACCTATAAAAATTAGATACTTTGTTGAATATATAAATTTTCATGACTGCTGAGGAAAATAAAATATGCCTTTAATCAGCTACAATGCATGCTTTTTCTTCTGCTTCATTGCCGAATTTTTTATTTTAAATTTTTAAACAAAATACTTGTTATTTGTGATATAACTAGCATGTGAAAATTAATAAGACAAATAGTTCAGCCAGAAAAATGGCTTATACCTTTAATCCCAGCTTTTGGGAAGCAGAAGCAGGGTACAGTTCAAGGTTAGCTTGATCTACGCAGCAAATTCCAGGACAACCAGGGCATGGGAAGAGCCTGTCTTAAAAAAAAAAAAAAAGAGAGAGAAACATTTTAGTTTATTGAACACTCAAACACAGTTTTGTTTTGACGTGTGTGTGTGTGTGTGTGTGTGTGTGTGTGTGTGTACTGTTTTTATACCAAACAGTTATAAATAGTTAATATCTGTATGGTTTACATATACAGCTATATTAACTTAGAAAGTAATCTGTCACATCATTTAAAGGTTTTCAAATATCACTTTCTTTGAAGACCAGGTTAACTATACCTATCTTAACCTGCCTTCTCAGGTTGCTTTTGAAAAATGAATACAAATGTGTTTACAAAATATGTGTACTATCAAAAGAGGGCAGTTGGTATTTACTGAAGTTTAACATACCTGGCAGCTGCTTAAATACATTAAACATGTAATTCTTTGTAAGCTGTACATCTCTATGAAATAGGCATTATTTAGCCACAAAGGATAGGATGGAATCTGTCTGTAGAGGTCTAAAAGGAAGAATGGTAAGATACAAGACATCTGATTGCAGATTGTAGTATTTGGACCCACTATCTTCTATATGCCAGTGTGTGTCTCTGTGTGTGTGCATGTGTGTGTGTGCGTGTGTGTGTGTGTGTGTGTGTGTGTATGAGCTGTGCCCTGTATATTAATTTACATAAAGTGAAATTTTATTCAGTTACCTCCATGTGACTCTACCAAATATTTAATTTCAAAACTTTAGGGCAGTTTATTTTTTTAAATAAACTAGTCTGTGACCAAAATATCTTAGAATATCTTTCAATTTGCAGGTGGCAGGCTTATTCTAGATTAATTGCTAAGCCAGACTATAAGACCCACAGTGTTCCCTAAATTCATTGTACCCTTTCTTTTTAATTTCTAGGTGCTTTTAAGCCCTGTGAATATTTACTGGGAAGCTGGATGATTCGGCTTACAGTGTGGTTCATTTTCCTGGTCGCCTTATTTTTCAACCTGCTTGTCATTTTAACAGTGTTTGCATCTTGTTCATCATTGCCTGCCTCCACACTCTTCATGGGCTTGATTTCTGTGTCTAACTTACTCATGGGAATCTATACTGGCATCCTTACTTTTCTTGATGCTGTGTCCTGGGGCCGATTTGCCGAATTTGGCATTTGGTGGGAAACTGGCAGTGGCTGCAAGGTAGCTGGGTCTCTGGCAGTCTTCTCCTCAGAGAGCGCCGTTTTTCTATTAACACTGGCAGCTGTGGAAAGAAGTGTGTTTGCCAAGGATATGATGAAAAACGGGAAAAGCAGTCACCTCAGACAGTTCCAAGTGGCTGCCCTCTTAGCTTTGCTGGGTGCTGCAGTAGCAGGCTGCTTCCCCCTTTTTCATGGAGGGCAATATTCTGCATCACCCTTGTGCTTGCCATTTCCTACAGGAGAAACACCATCGTTAGGATTCACTGTGACCTTAGTGCTATTAAACTCACTAGCATTTTTATTAATGGCCATTATCTATACTAAACTGTACTGCAACTTAGAGAAAGAAGACCTGTCAGAAAACTCACAGTCTAGCATGATTAAGCACGTTGCTTGGCTCATCTTCACAAATTGCATCTTCTTCTGCCCTGTTGCATTTTTCTCATTTGCACCACTGATCACAGCAATCTCTATCAGCCCCGAGATAATGAAGTCTGTTACACTGATATTCTTCCCATTGCCTGCTTGCCTGAATCCAGTCCTGTATGTTTTCTTCAACCCAAAGTTTAAAGAAGACTGGAAGCTACTGAAGCGGCGTGTTACCAGGAAACATGGATCTGTTTCAGTTTCCATCAGCAGCCAAAGTGGTTGTGGGGAACAGGATTTCTACTATGACTGTGGCATGTATTCCCACTTGCAGGGTAACCTGACTGTCTGTGACTGCTGCGAGTCACTTCTTTTGACAAAACCAGTATCATGCAAACACTTAATAAAATCGCACAGTTGTCCTGTATTGACAGTGGCCTCTTGCCAGAGGCCAGAGGCCTACTGGTCTGACTGTGGCACACAGTCGGCCCACTCTGACTATGCAGATGAAGAAGATTCCTTTGTCTCAGACAGCTCTGACCAGGTACAGGCCTGTGGACGAGCCTGCTTCTACCAGAGTCGAGGATTCCCTCTGGTGCGCTATGCTTATAATCTACCAAGAGTCAGAGATTGAACTCATGTCTGGAACTGTTCTCCCCCATCAACCAAATCATAGTGCTCATACAGTGACCTGTCTGTCTTTTGACCTTTCATCTGGGAAGGACTTGTGTAATCACTTCCTGGTGTCATGGAGAAGAGGAGGAAGGTGGCAGTTTATTTCTGAAATCAGACATCTGAAGAATGGGTGCCTAAATTATAAATTGTTGAAAAAAAATTGTGATGCCCCAGCAATGTGTGCTCTATGTGAAACAAATACAACTTAAACATGACTTGATGTATGGCATAGCAATATAAAATTAGGTTTTTTTTTCTGCTCCATCAGGTGCAAAGTTCAAAATATTTCTGAATTAAGCACAAAATAAAGGACAGCTGTTAATATATTTTAAGTGAAAATGTGAATTTATAAAACTAAGGAAATGTCTTGCTAATTTTACCTGATGGTTCATCAATAATCTCAGGATGATTTACTTCAGGGCCAAAAAAGGGACTGTTTCCCAGCTAGAGCTATGAAGAGTTCAAACATGCATTACTTTCATGTGTTTTCTATGTTCATAAATCAAAGGTTTTGTTCAAATCGTTTATAAATCTAAAACTGAAGATGTTTTGAGGACAATATTAACAGCTGTTAGATTTTGTTTTTTAATAGAACATTTGTTTTTGTTCAGTATACATTGCTCTGCAGAAATCACAGTGACACTCCCACCCTCTCCGTGTTTTACACAGTACTAGGACAAAGCAAAAGGCTAATTGCTACATGGGTTTAGTAGAGATGACTGAAGTAAGTAAGTAACACTGAGCTTTTAAAAGTGTCCACCGGATTTGATGACTCTAAGTAATGTCCCCATCAACTGGCATGCCCTAATGTTGCTCTGACATTTACAAATTTGTTGAAGTTATCTATGATTCTGATTATACAGGAAGCAAACTCAAGTCATCTTTTGTAATTGTAAGAAATTGATAGTATTCATGACACAGAGCACTTAAGTTTATTTTTAGTGAACTGTTGTATGAGAACTTCCATACATTTTTTGCATACTGTAATTTAAAAAGCAAAACCATCCAGTAGCTCAGATGCTATGTGCTTTGGTTAAACAAGACACATATTAGGAGTGGGGGAATCAAAGCTTGCCCTATGTCTTTACATTTTTTTAATTTACTTGATTCTTACCTATAGGCTTCTGATGTGTTTCTATAAGAGGACTTAACACTGTGTTAAGTCAGTAGCAAACCCACTGCCATCTTAGTTATGCTGGTTAAACAAAAACTTAGGTAGATTGCAGTTTGATTAAACTGTACATACTGTGCATATGATGAATTTTATCTTATGTAAATTATTTTTAGAACATGAGTTGGGAAATGTGGCTTCTGTTCATTTTGTTTAATTAAAGCTACCTCCTAAACTATAGTGGCTGCCAGTAGCAGAATGTTTAATTGTGGTTTATATACATGTTTTTGTTTGTGTTTTTTTTTTTCCCATGCATTGTAAATAGTCTTGGTTGTACATTGTCAGTGGAATAAAAAACAGAATCTTTGTATATCAAAATCATGTAGTTTGTATAAAATGTGGGAGGGATTTATTTACTGTGTGCTGTAATTTTGTAAGGCCATCTATTTACGACATAAATATAATGTTTGTATATTTACACATCTGATAAATATTAAATCATAACTTGGTAAGAAAATCCCAATTAAAGGCTTTCTTCCTAAAATTCAAGTTATTGAAAACTTCATTTTTTTCCTTTAAAATATAGACTAGACCAGGCATAGTGGCTCATTCCTTTAATCCCATTAGTTGGGAGGTATAGACAGGTGGATCTCTGAGTTCAAGGCCAGCCTAGTCTACATAGTAAGTTTCAGGGTAGCCAGAGCTTTATAGAGAGATTGTGTCTCAAGAAAACCTAACAAAACAAAACAAAAACCCAAATAAAGCAACAATAGAATACTAGGTACATAAAGTATGTGGTAAACTGTGCTAGACATTTGATATTAATATAGCATTGTACATGATATTTTAAACGATTAAGCATTTGTATAAAGCATACTAGTATTTCTTAATTTATAACTAGGTATATTACTGAGTGTACTTAGTATTGCAGAAATTAAAAAAAAATTTCTTATAAAGGAAAACATTTAATTTGGGGCTGGCTTATAGTTTCAGAGGTTCAGTCCGTCATCATCATGGCCAGAAGCATGGCAGCATCTAGGCCAACATCATGCTGGAGAAGGAGCTGAGAGTTCTTCATCTTACCTTCCTAATAGTGTCACTCTCTATGGACAAGCATTCAAAACATGAGGCTACAGGAACCATTCCTTTTTAAGCCACCACATTCTACTCCCTGGCTCCCATAGGCTTGTAGCCACATCATAATGCAAAACACATTTAGTCCAACTTCAAAGTCCCCATAGTCCATCACAGTTTCAACAATATTTAAAAGTCTCTTCTGAGATTCATGCAATCTCTTAGCTATAACCCCCTATAAAATCAAAATAAAAAAACAGATCATATGCTTCCAAAATATAATGTCACAGGGTATACATGACCATTTCAAAATGTAGGGAAGGGAGCACAGTGAGGAAATACTGGACCAAAGAAGACCAAAAACCAGCTGGGCAGACTGCAAACTTTTCATCTTCATGTCTAATGTCAGATCTCCAATTCTTTTCAGCTTTGTTGACTGCAATACACTTCTTTCTCTTGGGCTGATTCCATTCCCAGTTAGCAGCTCTCCTTGACAGGTATCCTACAACAACTCTGTCATCTCTAACCTTTTGGGGTCTCCCAGGTAATCCAGGCTTCCCCTTCACAGCTTCATGAAGTAGCCTCTCTGGGCCTCCATGCAGGGACACCCCTGCCAAACAAGCCTGGCCTCTGAAGCTTCCCTTAGTCTCAGAAAGATTCCACATCTCCTTTTTTCTATCGTTGACTCTAAAGCCAGAACCATGTGGCCAAAGCTGCCAAGTCTTGCTGCTTGCTGGGGCTGTAATATGGCCCCCTTGTTCATTTACATCTTCACCAGCTTTCTGGTTTTGATGGTTTCCTTCACTGTCTCAAAATTAAAAATTTTAATTATAGTATATTAAAAGAAATGTTGGAAATAACCATTGGAAAACACAATTTTCATGCTATCTATAAACGTCTAGGACACTATACTGAAATTTAGAAGTAAAGTTTTATCGCAAATCTAAACTATATAGTAGAAAACAAATTATGATATTTAAGAGAATAATAATCATTATATCTTTACTAAAGGCAAGAATTAACAATTTGCATGATACTACATGCAATGACTTTCCTAGATGCCTAGGAAAACCCTCATTTTTCAAATGAAAAGACAATTGATAAGCCACAGCACATTACAGTAAATCCTTGAAACATGCATGAGCCAAACCAGAACCCAATCCTCTCTGTGTGTTTATGATTTTATGAGTGTGGGTGTATGCAGGTGTGCTCATGCCAGACAACAGCTTGTCATCCCCCTGGAGTCTAGCCCCCCCATTTGGGACAGGTTCTCTTGTTAGTCTGAAACTCATTGATTAGGCTACACTGTCTGATTAGCTAAAATGACTGGCCCGAGCTTGTGCCATTACACTGCAGTCTTATGTGGATGCTAGAAATGAAATTCAGGTGCTCATGCTTCAAGGTAGGCATTTTACTGACTGAATCATCCCCTAGTCCACTCATTTAACTCTGGATATAGTAGTGAGTTAATATTAAACTTTAAATGTTGGAAACTTCTATAGCAAAAAGCACGGTGTAATTACCTTACTTACACCTTTCACAATTGTCCACAGCACACAATGAGGCTTTCATCTTCACCACATTCACGAAGCCCCTCAGTCCTGCTTCTTATGTTATTCTGAGACAAGCTAAGACACATTTCATATGTTAATACTTAAGTATGTGCAGGAAGACATTTTTGAACCCATATCATAAAATTGCCGTAAGGATTACTGGCAAAGGTATTAGTTTTGTAATATAGTTAAATATTTTTAAGCAAAAGTCACTCTTGCAGGGAGTTTCCACACCAATTAAAAAAAAAAAAACCTCATATTATTAGAGTGAAAATAAACGAGTATTAAGAAGATGCTATTATGTCTATACCCTATAACTTAAGGGGAGAGCTAATTTGTACATTTGTATAATCCTATCCATCTTGACTATTGCTTCTCAGCCCAAGTAATGAAAAGCACTGCAAAACTAGACCACATTCACAAGC
Source organism: Mastomys natalensis (assembly GCA_021653895.1). Lineage (NCBI taxonomy): Eukaryota > Metazoa > Chordata > Mammalia > Rodentia > Muridae > Mastomys > Mastomys natalensis. Next base: position 20,841 of record JAJTUV010002787.1, on the reverse strand, counting down.
CGGGCAGTGGTGGTGCACGCCTTTAGTCCCAGCACTTGGGAGGCAGAGGCAGGTGGATTTCTGAGTTCGAGGCCAGCCTGGTCTACAGAGTGAGTTCCAGGACAGCCAGGGCTACACAGAGAAACCCTGTTTTGAAAATCAAAAAAAAAAAAAAAAAAAACCACAGTCACATAGCCGCAGCAAGCCATGTAACTGCCTTGTAGCCTCTAAGGTTAATGCTCTTTGTGAGCACACTGATCCTAGAGTATCAAGAATACTTTAAAAAAACATTTAGAGGGTTAGGAAGGTATATGGTATAACATTCCTACACTAAGAGGATTTATGATGGGGAACTCAATGTGGGATGTAGTGTCAGAGTTTAAGAGTGTTTACCATTGTAAATGGCAGATCCTAAGTAGAGCTGAGGATTAATGAATGAATATGATAGCAGGGTAAATTATTTTGAGGAGGGTTAAATTAATATCATTGTGGTCAAATAGCTTATTTAAGGATGTTAAGAGGAAAACTACTGGTTCAAAGCCAGATTCATTCCCTTCTCTAAAACCTTGAGGTTATTTTTGGGGTAGGGGGGATTGTTTCTCAAGCTTCCATTTTTGTGAAGGTGTAAGGTAGTCCAGTGTCTCTGGGTTACTGACTGACACCAAGGTTATTTTCTGACAAAAGACTTTAACTAGATATGCTAATACTGAATAACTGGAGTAAGTCATAGCAATAATTCCACTAAATCACCTTTCGTAGTCTGTTGTACAGTTTTCTTCTGATGTCATTCTTTTTACTGCAAAATTGAACAAAATAGTGCTAGCATCTCATTTATAGTCACTGTGACCTTTGCCTCAGGTTTGATTGCTAGTAATTCCACCATATTTAACTGTGCTATGGAAGTTTTACAGATAAAAATATCAGATTTTGTATCTTTGATCATTAAAGTCATGTGCTGCGTCGGTCATTCTCATTTTTCACTTGTGATGTTTCTTACACTAATGTGCATTAGGAACTAGACAAAAGCTGTGTTTACAAATGTATGCAGTTTTGTGAGCATGAATAAGCAGCCCACTTTCAATATCTGCCATCTTTTCCTTGCATACTTCAGCTAGATCCTAGGTCCCTAAAAGGAGAGTGCCTCGAGGCCTAGAAAAATGTCTATTGTATCACAGTTTGAATTTTCATTATAAAAAGAATAATGGATTTTAAGGTTGGCTCATGATTTTCTGCTCTGGTACGGACATGATGGAGTGTGGACACAAATGCTTTGAAAGGCCAGAAAGTTAACACACACTGATAAAACTGATTATGCCCATACAGTGAGAAACTGTGTCCACAGAGGATTCTTGGCTCAGATAAAGTTCTTTTCCCTAGACTGCAGCCTGATGTAAAAAACAAAAACAAACAAAAAAATCAATCACGAGTGCTAGTTTTTTTTTTTTTTTTTTATGATCCTGACCTTATATGAGGGAGGAGGAATAACCATGGCTTCGGGCTTCTGACTTTTCCTTTTAAAGGATCTGCTTTAGTGACACGTGTCATGTACCAAATGGCCTTCAACATCACAGCAAATATAGAACTCAGGAGAGTGTAAGGACCAGGCGGAGGACTCAGGGAGATGCTGAGCTGACGCTGTCAGTCCGGAACCTTCCAGCCCTACCCGGACTGAGGAAGCCAAGCTCTACAAGCCGGGACAAAGCCCCTTGCGGTCTACAAACGTCGCTATGACAACACGCCCTAAAGCTGGCGCTGATTGGCCGGAGGGCGCGCGCGGAGCCTGCTGGGAGAACGCACCGCCGGCCTTGCTCGGGCCGTTTGAACTTGGCGGGCCTGATGCGGGCAGCAGGGCCGAGGCGGGCTGCCTCTCCCGCTCCGTGCACCCGCTACCTCGCCCGCTGCAAGACGGGCTTCCGGCCTTCCTCGAGCTTTGTCGTAGACCTCCTAGTGGATTCCCAGGGCCCAGGGCTGAAGGATGTGGCGTTGACTGAGTGCTTGTCGCCGCCGTCTCTGAGCTGCAGCAACTCCACCCTGTCCCTGTTGTCTCCCCTTGGCCACCAGAGCTTTCCGTTTGGCGAGGACGACAGTGAGGGGGAGGATGAAGAGGCCCTGGACGAAGATGCCTGTGAGTCAGAGGCCAAAGTGGAGAGCTTGGAAGGAATAGAGTTACGGGGGCGCTCCAGGTAAACTCAAGGCCCGACCCTCACAGCCCTTGTCAAGACTCCTTAGAGATGGCATTCGGAACGCTTTGTTGCTCACCCCCAGCAGTATAACCTCCTGTTTTCCAGCTCAAAGGCTGTGCAGCACCTGCATCCCAGGGTGCTTGGCAAATTCTTACAAATGGTCACTGATTCCCTATGATTCCCAGTTCCCTTTCCTGAGACTGACTATTGCAGTCTCAGTTTCCATAGAACCTTGCTGTCCACAGTCGCAAGCACACAAAACTTGCTGCCAGGAGTCTTTAAAAATCCTAAAAACCATGTCGTCGGCTCCAGAGCTCTTATCCATAAACTTAGCATTAAAATGTGTAGTTGGTGCTGCGTTGTAGTAAGTAGATGCTTTTAATACAGAGTTGGTTACGGATGCCTGTAATATACTCTGCAGAGACAGGTTAACTGATCTGAGTAAGAACATTTATGGAATAGTGAGTGTTCATCAAAGGGGTTAGTTAATAACACCATCTTAATGTTTATTTACGTTGATTCATTCAGCAAACATTATTTTGCCACATATTAGTGTAGGTAGAGGGGACCATAAACAAGATATACAAGACTTCTATTATCAAGAAAGGAAAGCCCAAACATTTCACAAATGACAAAATGGTATTAGACTACAGATAGAAAGTCTACTTGGGCTGGAGAGAGTTCGGTGCTTAGAAGGCCTAGCCCCTCTTGTAGAAGACCCAGGTTCACTTCCAATCACCCACCAGGTGGTTCACAACCATCAGTAACTCTGGTTCCAGGAAATCTGACACACTGTCTCCTACTGGCACCTACATGCTCGCACTTGGTGCACATAAGCTCATTCACAGTGCATATATACTCAAAAACAAACCTTTAAAAAGGTGGGGATGAGAAGATAATTTTTTTAAAGGTCTGCTTCAAAGGCGTATAGTACTTATAGCCCAGGGCTTAGTACTCAGATATCTCTTTCAGGTTCACTTTTCCTTATACTATATTCTTATTACTATGGAAACTGGAACAAAGGCCCTGTCCCTGTAGGAATATTTCTAAGACAGAATATATTCCTTATGACATCTTCAGGAAGCATTTACAATTTATGATTGTCAAGCTGTGTCAGGCATAATACAGGAGATTTAAGAAATTCCTGCTGCAAGGCCATGCTTTTAATATAAGTAGCAAGATAGCCCCCCATTCAGTGTAAGGCATTCATATAAGAATTAGTGAATCAAGCCGGGTGGTGGTGGCACAACGCCTTTAATCCCAGCACTTGGGAGGCAGAGACAGGCGGATTTCTGAGTTCGAGGCCAGCCTGGCCTACAGAGTGAGTTCCAGGACAGCCAGGGCTACACAGAGAAACCCTGTCTCAAAAAAAAAAAAAAAAAAAAGAAAGACAAAAAAAGAATTAGTGAATCAAATAGACGCTACTCACATGCAAAAAGAATTTTGTAAGGGTGAAAGTTGTACATTGGTAAGGGTGGAAGTCACAGAGAGCAAGTGAGCAAGCTGCTTTTCCAAACTTCTAATAGCAACAAGAAACAGGCTTTTCCTGGTTAGCCTAGTAGAATTTTGAATTAGAATTTTAGGAATCTTTTCACAAGCACTTTCAGGGCAGCGTGGATTTAACATATTTTAAAAATAATTAGAAGGCTTTGATGAATACCTTCTAATCAGTATTCAAAAGAATGAAGCAGTGTGTCATAGTTTAGCAGCCCTATGAATAAAGGCCATCAGAATACAGTTCAGCTACTGAGACTTGCATTAGCTTCCAGGAGCCAAAACTCGAACCAATAGGGAGCCTGCTAGGGAAGAAGTAGGCCTATTTGGTTCTCATTCAAAGCCAGAATAAGCTGACAGGACCTAGTTTTAACCTGTTTTCACATTTCAGTCCTTAACCAAAGGACTAATTAAGACTACATCTAAAAAAAAAAAAAAAAAAAGAATGCAGATTTATTAAGTTTTGTGGAGACAGAGGACAGGAGTTTCACTTTTAGGGCATAGCTATAGACAGCACAGAGGTGTGACACATTCATCAACCTGCAGTTCAGCAAACCAAAACATGAAGTCTGCATCAGTTTGCTAAAAGGAGGAGCTAACTCAGGAGTTTGGATTTTATGGTGAAGGTAAAAGGCTCACTGAAGAATGTTTGCGGTGATACAAGGATTTGTTTAAGGGGAGAACCTGGATACAGCTGTTAAGAATGGTTTGAAAGAAAGGGAAAAGACCATTTATTGTAAGGTTGGAGAAGAGAATGGCTTGAAGAAACTATGTATTTGGAATGTGGGAGCATGTGGAGTTAAAAATGGGAGTTTGTGGTTTTGGTGACTGGGTAAGTGTGGGTACTCTTCACTAAGGATTGGAAGAGAAGTGAACTTTTATTGGGAGGCTGGATAAGTGCTCAAATGATTGGATTTATTTGGTACTAACTTTAGTAGTGGGATGATTGGAAAGAAGTTGGGAACAAGATAAAGGTCTGAGCCATATTACTGATGTGGGACCAAGAAGATGTAATATATGACTTGATATAGGACAAGATAAAGTCATTCTGCAAGACTGAAAAAGAAGGAAGTGTATAAATAATATATCAGCAGTGTCTCTTTCCTTCCAGAATACAGATTCTATAAAGGTGTGAATAAACAAAAAATAGCAGGAAAATTAGTAAACTTAATCTATAAAGTAGTGAAAATTACATAACATAGTTGATGAGGCCATTGTTTGCTAGAATGAACTCTATAAACACACAAAGAACTAGGGTCTATAATAAACTAGATTTTAGGAGTGAGGGAGATGCATCTCGCAGAATGCTATCTATGATAAACATTGGATTTAATCATCAGCATCACAGTTTTTTGTTTGCTTGTCTGTTTTTAAAGGAGGCTGTAGAGATGGCTCAGTGGTTAAGAACACACACTGCTGTTACGGAGGACGTGATTTGACTACCCAGAATCCACATCTGATGTTCACAGCTTCCTGTAACCTAGCTTCAGGGCATCTAACTAACACACTCTTCTGGCCTCTGTTGGCTTTGTACTCATGTGTACACACATGTACATACAGACACACCCATTCTGTTTTGGACCCTGAGTAGTCTTTTCCATGGAGCCTGGTCATTAAGCTTTATCTAAGTCTTGTGAGCATTATGAATTAGCCAAGTTGCTCTGCTCTTAGAAGAGCTCTGCCCAGAAGAGTTACAGAAGACACATAGTGGGAATGGAGACTGACAGGAGACTGATAGCCTGAAGAGTTGTAGTTCACTAAGAAACTGGCAAAGGGAATCAACTATAATACTTAGTTTGCTCCAGTCCCTGGGTTCAATTCCCAGCATGAAAAATTAGAGAACACAAAGAAAAAACAAGCCATAAGAATAGACAAGTTAAAAAAAGTTCAAACTTAGAAAAAATTGAAAGACAATCCTAATAAATACCTGTTTCCTCCTTTACCCAGAATCCGTGATTGTTAACACATTTTTGCTTTGTATTTGCTCCGTATGTACACACATTATTTTTTCCAATATACTTTTAAGGAAGGATAAAGGTCTGGTTAGGATTATATGTAGTAATTAGCTGTCCAAGTAGAATTTTCAGGAATACAAAAAGATCAGCAATGTTGAAATGAGGCGGATGGATTGGTTTGGGATACTCCCATGGATTCTTAAATAATGTGGTTTTAGAAGTAAAGGCAGTTTGATGGGTAAAATCATTTAAATGGATTTGTAAAAATGAATCTGTTAGAAATATTCCATTTTTGTTTTCATTGCATAGCTAAGTGTTTCTGAGTGAGAAGAGTTCTCTGTAATCAGTGCTCCCCTTCTCTCTCTCATAGCTGTGAAGCTGAGTCCCAGGACAAACAAGAACAGAAGCAGGTGCTATTACAGGAAAGCAGTCTGACACCATGGGAGATGTGGTTTGTTGGCAAAGAAAAGGAAGAGCGTGGCCGGCTACAACAGAAAGTTCTAGAGGTAAACTAAACAGTGTCTCTTCATTGAATTCTGAGCTCACAGAGATCCACCTGTGTCTTTTTCCTCAGTGTTGGAATCAATGTTGTGCACAACCATGCCCAGCCAACCTTTCTATCTTAATCTTCATATTCAAACATAGCTAAGGAATAATACTAAAGGGTACGCTTATTTTGAAGGAAATAGAATCAAACTCTCCTATAACCTGCATTTTCTCCTGTTAGATATTAATATATTTTCATACCATTGAAAACATTTTTTGTTCTGAGAATTGAACATGCTAGGCAAGTGCTCTCACCTTTGAGTTACACCCCCAATTCTAATTAAATCTTTTTAAATATCATTTTAAAGTGGCGTCCTGAAAATACTACATATAGAATGTATTAATATATATCAAAATTTGTTCACAGTGTGGAGGTTTTATTTTCATGTTAGTAACCATGTTAACATAAAAATCATAGAAATTAAAGCCTTTATAGTATTAGAATAAATTTTCCTTATCAGTTTTAAAACTAATTATTTTTGTGTTGAATTTCTTGCTAGGTTGAAAGTCACAAGTCAGGAGACTTGGCATAACTCAAATGGTTGTAGGTACTATTCTGTTCAGTTGTTTCCTATTATACACTACTCTGTATTCTAGAATGTAAATCAATTCCTGGAAAAGTACACTGTGAGGGAAGCCCTCTTTTGTTAGCAGGACTTTAAAAAGACCTTATGGTTGGTATTAGGAAGGCTTAATAAGAGCCCCGGTTACAGCCTTTTCACTTGCTGGGTGGCATTGCTAAGTTATTTAAACTTCTGTACTTCAATTTCTCCATCTATAAAAGAGAGTTGAAATTGTATATGTCATAGGATTTTTATAAAGATTAAATAAAACAAAGCATAAAAATGACTGATTTTGGTTTTATTGGTATTATTTGTATCATTGCCATCGTGATCTTCTTAATGCTTTTTTATTTATTTCGCATATTAACTTGTATTTTGAGACCCAGACAAGAGTCTTATCTTACCTTATTAGCCTAGGCACCCCCCCAACCTGTCCCCCAGTACTGGGAATCACATCCAGGACCATCTACATGCTAGACAAACACTCTGCTACTGACCTATGCCCTTAGGCTCAATATATTAAAAAAACATTTGTTCAGGGCTGAAGATATAACTTAATTGGTAGAATGCTCACCTAGCATTCATGAAGCCCTGGGTCCTTTTCCAGAATGGCATAAACTGGACACGTGCGATGGCACACGCCTGTCTCCCAACCTGCATTGCCAGTATTTGGGAGGGAGAGTTGGAAGCATCAGAAGTTCAAGGTCACCCTGTGGAGTTACAATAAAAGCAATCAATAGAAATATTTGTTCACACTAACAAAGTCTGTTCTTTTTATTATACCAAAAATGAATATGTGTATATGTATGTATCTAAAATGTCTGTTTTGTGCAACAGTTGGTACTGTGTTTTGATTTTGTTTGTTTTTAACCCATTGAATTGATATTAAATTCACAGTCTGATTACTACATTGTGTCTGGACCCTACCTACAAGTCACTTGTTAAGACACAAGGAGTTACTTCAAATCATTTTTACTCAGTATATAAAGGAATAAGTTTCTTAAATTAAAGTAGTAAGAGTGCCTGGTCTGTGGAGTCATATAGAGCAAGACTGAAATTTTAGTGTCGCAAAGTTGTTTACATTGTTTTGACCCTGATTTCTTCATCCACAAGCCAGACATTAGCAATCGAGTAGTTAATAGGATGCAATTGAGTCTACTTCTATTTTCAAAACTTAAGACTTTGAGCAGATTCTTCTGTGCTTTGATGAAAGAGAGAGCATACTGTTGGGTTATGGCCGAGTATATTAAAAACTCTCAATACAAGTTAGATATTATTGAGTATGAAAGGTGATAGATAATTATTATGAAAAGCTGTTTTGAGAACAAATTATAATAATATAAAATCCATGCCACAGTAATTAAACATACAGAAGGGTATAATTATTTGTAAGGATTAAATAATTTTCATGTTTTGGATTATTTAGCATTTTAGTGCTACCTGATTACTTAACTCTGACATGACTTAGGTATTGTTGACTGATTTTTTTTTTTTTAATTTTTGAGACAGGTTTTCTCTGTTAGTTTTGGCTGTTCTAGAACTTGCTTTGTAGACCAGCTCTCCCTTGAATGTATAGAGATCCACCTGCCTCTGCCTCCCAAGTGCTGGGATTAAAGGTGTATGCAACATCTGCTCAGCTTTTGTCTGACTAGAATGTAGTGGTCATGCCAGGGATATCAACATGTAGGCTGACCATTTAGCTTTTTGCCAGCTTATTTTGAGTTGTAATCAGTACATTCTTTATGCCTTTCATTTTGTTTCCTGCTTTCCTTATTTATTGCATTTCCTCTTTGATTTTATAATTTATATCTTATATAAGAATCACAGATTTAAAAAAAAAACATATATTTGTTCATGTATTTTTTGTATATGAGTGCTCTGTCTTCATGCACACTGGAAGATGGAATGAGATACCATTACAGATGGTTGTGAACCATCACATACTTGCTCAGAACCGCTTAACCACAGTGCAATCTCTCCTGCCTCCAGATTTTTTTTTTCTTAAACCACAGAAATAGTGTATCTCAGATTCCTACTAAAGCTAAAAATCAGGAAGACAGAGAAGTAATTGGTTAAGGTTTCAGTTAGTAGAAAACTTATGACTGAATTGATTTCCAATATAAATGCCTCTCTTCACAATATCAAGATGTATTTTAGAAACAAATGAGTCAGCCTTACTATTTATTTACTTTTTTGACAGTTTTGAGTCACTTTTTTTTTTTATATCCCAGGATGTCCTTGAACTTGCTGTGTCATCCTGACTGAACCCAGCCTCAATATTCTCCCCACTTCAGCCTTCCAAATGCTGGGATTTCAGTTCTAGGCTACCACAGTTGGCTTAACTGTTGAATTATTTAATTAGTGCACGTTTGTTATAGAGTGATGACTTTTGTCATGAGATTTTTGTTCAAGTATATAATGTACTTTAACCATATCCATCCCACTACCTATTCTCTCCTCCCTCCTCTCATCAGTCCACTTTTCTTAAATCTCTGATATTTTGTTTTCATCTTTTAAAATTTAAAGAAAACCTTATGTGGTAAGTTGGATCGTTAAAAAGATTAGTCTTATTGTTGATTTCATCGACAGACATACTCATTTCAGATGTTTTTGTTAGAGTTATAATTATTGTAGGCCGTTAAAATTACCCATTTACAAAATTTAAATGTCATTATTTTTGAACATCAATATCATAAAAACCAGGACATTGGACTTCACAGTTATTTCTATTTTATTTACAGTTTAAGTAATTATTTAGCTACCTGCCTAGATTCTCTATGGTCTCTTTTTAGGCTTCTTTTTGGTGTGTGTGTGTGTGTGTGTGTGTGTGTGTGCAGATGCCTATGGAGTTTGTAGAGGGCATTGGACTCCCTGGAATTGTAGTTAAAGGAGGCAGTGCTCCATCTGATGTGCTAAGCACTGAACTTGGGTTCTCTGCAAGAACATGCTTTTAACAACTGAGCCATTTCTGTAGCCTCATTCTTTCTGTAGTCTTTAGTTCCATCAATTAACTTTATATATCTTTATACACACCTTGAATGCATATATGTAGCTAAGTCTCTACATATTGATCCAATAGTTACCTAAACAACATTTTGTGAAACAGTGCTTATAAATGCAGTAGAGATGTGATGGGTCCTGGGATTTGAGCCCTAGGTTCCAGTGAAACCCTGTTCTTAAATAGCAAGATAAGCCCTGTGAATTGGCTCAGTGGGTAAAGGTTCTGGCTGGCCTGTGAGCCTGATGACCTAAGTTTGATCCCCAGGTCCCACAGTAGAAGGAGTAAATCGACACATGAAAGTTGACAGTAGCATGCATATACCCACACATGCATATACCACATACATGTATTTTGTGAGCATTGCACATGCAAGCACACAGACACACACACACACACACAATGACCCAGTTCATAATAGCTATATAGCAAACATTCTGTAAAAATATTATATAAGTAATCAAGGAATAATAGGTAATTAGTGAAGAAGTCTTAACACTAAGATCAAAATTTGCTTTTAGATGGATAGTATTTGAGAGTTTCTGTGTAAAAGAGGCAGCTGTCTTCTACCCAGTAGAATTGAAACAAGCACTCACATAAAACACCCAGCCTGTGATTTGTTCTAAAGTGCAAAAACTTTGTCTTGTGTTAAGTTTTATTTCCTTTTAGGTACTGGAATTACACTGACAGAAAACTGTCCTTATTGGCATGTCTACTCAGATAGGTAGGTCTTAGGGAAATGGAAGGATGAGTAAGAGTAGAGCAATGGAACATAGGAAATTTGTATCTGATTATTAGTAACTAAGGAGAGAGAAGTCAGTCAGCAGTGATTGATTGTAGACTCCTAGAGAAGTCTAGTTGGAACCGTTTTCTCAACAGTACATGGATTTTACTGATGAGTAACAAGTGTGGCATCCACCATGTGTATTACTAGCCATACCTTCTTCATTCCTTCTCCCAAGAAAACAATCAGACATTTTGATTCTGGTGACAGCAAGGCAGTTAAGTAATCAGGGATCTGAGCATGGTTTTGTTTTATATTCTAGCATCTGTAAAATCAATGAAGAAAACTCCAGATTCTTTTTTTTTTCTCTAAGGAAAATGGCTTCTTTACATTTCTTTAGTGTAGCTATGAACTAAAACTTTAAGGCTTATTTCATTCTTATCCTTCATTTTCATTAAGAATCTAAAAGGTTTTTTTTTTTTTTTTTAATAACATTAAAAAACAAAGTTATAATTCTCTTGAGTTACTGCCAGTACCTAACAGCGATGCCAAAATTTATGTGTGGGAAAAAGCTGGTTTCAATGCAGGTGATTTTGCTGAAGCTTAGTGTAAGAAACTAGTCTTTTGCTGCCAACCAATTATTAGTATTCCTGTAGAACGTCTTACATGTTTTACCAATGCTTTCTTTTATCCCAGAGTTACTTGAATAAAATATTGTCACTAATGATACATGTCCTATAAGAGAAGATATATTCGTGTCTAATTTAGCCTCAGCCTTTTTACTATTATGTTATTTGGGTATTTCTATTAAGTGCTACTCTTTGTTTAAAATCTCACAGGAATTAAATCAACAAATAGAAAAAAGAAAAGAAATGGAAGAACGTGAAAAAAGAAAGATAATTGCTGAAGTAAAGCACAAAGAATGGGTTCAGAAGAAAAAATGAGCAGGTGATGAAAAACAAATGCATGCATATACTTCACATCTTCCACAACGTCTTTGTTCCTCCCTCAGTATCTAAGACTGCGTAACTTTTGCTTTTTTACTGTCTTAGTCAGGGTTTCTATTCCTGCACAAACATCATGGTCAAGATGGAAGTTGGGGAGGAAAGGGTTTATTCAGCTTATACTTCCACATTGCTGTTCATCACCAAAGGAAGTCAGGACTGGAACTCAAGCAGATCAGGAAGTAGGAGCTGATGCAGAGGCCATGGAGGGATGTTACTTACTGGCTTGCTTCCCCTGGCTTGCTCAGCTTGCTTTCTTATAAAACTCAAGACTACCAGCCCAGGGATGGCACTATCCACAATGGGCCCTCCCCCATTGACCACTAATTGAGAAAAGGCCTTACAGCTGGATCTCATAGAGGCATTTCCTCAACTGAAGCTCCTTTCTCTGAGTTGAACTCTTCTCAACTCCAGCTTGTGTCAAGTTGACACACAAAACCAGCCCAGTACATTTATGTAGCCCGAAATTGGCTACTTTGTGGGTTCTTTTTTCATCTACCTTTCTTCACCCCTTTTCTTCCACCCTTTCAACCTCCTAACACTAGATAGGAGAGAAAAAAAGATAAAGGGGAAATGGGACTATATTAGCATTAGACTACTTTGTGCTGATTAGGGGTATTGAGTTCCTTGGGACAAGTTTGATTTTTGCTGTCAGGATATCTAATTTCTTCTTGTTGTTTCTTTTTTTGTGCACTAATACTTAATAAACCACAACTATCAGCAACCAACAGTAGCCAACCAACAGCCCACACCACCACCACCACCACCAGCTTCTTGGTGCCTTAGCATTTATATATTCTCTGAAGAGTCCCCAGAATTCTAAGCATCACAGTCACAAAAACTATCTGTAGCTGGCAAAATCAGACCCCAGCTAGAGCACGAGGCAAATCATAGTCAGCTGCTGTGGACAGTCTGAAGTAGCCCTGTATCTCACATCTGGGATTAAAACAAAAACACGTTCCCATAATATTTATGTATTTTTCAAAGAAACCAAAAATCTCACTAATTTTTATTTTTATGGCATTTTGTTTGTTTGTTTTCCCTACTTTCATACACATTAACAAATGTCAGTCTTCTGCTCTTTTATGGCTTCCACTAGTATCTTCTTGCAAGTCTGTCACTAAGTCTATCTCTAGTGGAATATCAAGGGCTTGGACTTGCAAACCGATAGGTTCAAACTTGAACACCTGAAGCAACCAATGGCAACATGTCATTGCCTCTTCTTAGAACCTTTCTTCAATCTCCTTTATTTTACTTACTACTTCTCAAAGAGTGAGGCATAATGAGAATGCTTGCTGTTAAACATCTTTTAATGATTGTTTCTGAGTAGTCTTGTTACCTTTTGAATTCAGCTTCATTGTTTCCTCCTCTGCTCTGGAACATAGGGAAAATACCACAGATAATTTACCCAGAAATAATACTGAGTGATTAATCTTCTGTCCCATCAGGATTATTGCTGAAGTCTTAATGACAGTCCCCTAGGTTTCAAGTCTCTTTTCCATCTTCTGAATGAGATTTTTAGAATTCTAGCCTGGCTGGCTGACACAGGGCTCTGCAATCTAAACTTCCTCTGGCATTTCTCCCACCTGTGCTTTCCTTTAATCGGAGATGTGCTTTTGCTGGGCTCTCTTAGAGATCATGAGACAGCCATAGCCCATCGTTTCTATAGTTTTACTGAACGGGTTTAAGAGGGAAAATGGTTTGTATTAACGCAGACACAAATAGGAAAACCGTATTTACTCTTTCTCACAATGATAAGGATTTAACCCATGGCTTCACATGTGCTAGGAGTCTTGTGTTCATTCATCTATACTCCCATCCCTACATTTTTAATTTTTAAGATACAAGTAGGTTTTTGTTTGCTTCAAGAAATTTAGTCTAGAGCTTTGGGTATACTTTCTAGCTCCCAGGAATATACCCCTGAGAAATTTTGTGAATGCATCCTTACTTACTGCTTTACATTTCATTACTTTTGATTTTTGTTTGTTTGTTTTGTTTTTTTAAGGTGTGTGTGTGTGTGTGTGGTGTGTGAATCTCTGTGTCTTCTGCATGCTATGCAAGTTCTCTACCATCTAGTTACATTCCCAGACCTTTCATTTTTTGTTATCACTATTTTTTTAAATAAAAATATTAGGCCCTAAGAATTGAACCAAGGTTTTGTTTATGTAAAGCTAAAACTGAACTACTAAGTTGAATACTTTTAGTCCCTATTTCAAATTTAATACACTCTTGTATGGGAACATAGATCAGAAATCTTTAAAGTACTGGGACTGGGAGTGTATTTCGGTAATAGAATGCTTGCAGTGTGTGCAGGCCTTAGTTAAAGCTTCAACAAGCAAGCCAATGGGGAGTGGGGTGGGCTGGGGAGAAGGAGAAGGGGCAGGGAAAGACAGATTGAATGAAAGGTTATTGTAAATTTGTCTTTGCTCAAGTTTTTTGTTTGAAATGGTGTTGCTTCATTGTTAAAGTCTACATTTAGGAGTTGAGACAAATATTTAAATTATAGGACAAAGTTTTAAATTTAATTTAAAGGACAAAATTATAATTTTATCCTTACTGTTAAATTTAATGCCCATTTATAATACTAAGAGGACCAATAGTTGCAGGTAGATTTGATTATAAGAAGAAAATTGATTAATTGTGTATATCTGCAAATTTAGATTTCTTTTTTCACTCAGAAGTCAATTGCAATGATTTTGTTAGCTTGTTTCATCTGTAATATAACAAGAAAGTGTTCTTTGTGAATAAAATGCCAAGATCAAAATAAATATGTAACTGTAACAAGACTTTGTGTGATACCTTTTGGAAATTTAAAACTATAAATCAGAATAGTTGTTGGTGTGTAGAATACCATTTTCTCATCTGAAAGCTGCCTGTCTTCACCTGTATTAAGTATTGTTGCCATGCCAGGCATACATAGCTGTTACTGTTTAAGTATGGAGGATAATACTGATAGATCGATGGTATATTTGCTGTTTTAATTGTTGATGGAATATCGAATTAAATTATTGAAGAAATTTATTTATTTATGATGGGCAGGGAAGAAGTTGCTTGCCCTGGTAAAAATCATTACTTCAAAAGAATAAGAATTGGTTAAAAATTGAATTTACCCAGTACTCTACAGCACTCTTGTGCTTAAGGAATAATTGATTGCTCCTTTCTTTTTTCTTTTCCTTTCATTTTCTTTTTTTCTTTTCTGTTTTCTTTCTTTCTCTTTCTTTCAAAATTCTCTGAGTTTCTTTTTCCAGCTTTCCCTACACTTACCTCTGTTTGGAAAGAAGCTCTCCTGCTTCTTTTCCAGTCTGGCATCTAGGATTTGCTCCTCTGTTTACATTTCATGGTGTGTGGTCCTCTGCAGCCTCAGCTTCAATCTTGGTCAGCCCTAGCCGGCTGCCACCTCTGCCGTTTTTACTGTACTCTATCAGAAAATCAGACAAAAGGAATTTATGTATCCATTAGCAAACTTGGTTTCCTATAACTATAAATTGTTAAATCCTCTTTTAAACAAAAGGCATATCTCATCTGGGACTTTTACATTTGTGTTGTCATACTGGTTCTTTTTCTAAAGTCGGTTTTTAGTGTTGATACATATTTGTGAGAACAACCTTTATTTTCAATGCTTTAAAGTTACTTAAAAAGAAAACGGGTTTTAACTTTCAAACACAAGTGATATTTTGTGTGAATTACAGCTGCAGCTCAGTGGGGTCTGTGACTGATGGTGCTGCTATCAGTGTGTCCTTCAAGCTGTCTGGTGATGTTTGCTCAGCCTTTCTTCTGTGGGGGCAGGCGCTGTCTGAGGAAGAAGTGCACAATCAGAAACGTTTAACTAGTCTTTGTTGTCTTCTGTAAAAGGAGACATGCTGTGTAGGGTGTGTAGGAACCAGTGTGCTAGAAACCTGAAGGCACTCTGCCGCTCCTCTGCTGTTCGCAGATGTTCTGTTCTCTCCTTAGGTCCTCGTGACAGCCTTGTCTAATTAAAAAAAATATTATGTATGCATGTATTTGTTACCTTCAAACTCTTTACTAGCATACTTTATTCAGAGTTCTCTGTGTCATTTCTCTGTTGCTGTAATGTAGTTGTGACTACTCCCACCCCCATGCAGTCTTGCAGCTGTTGTATTTCATTGAGCTGTAACTTGCATATTTTATATCAATTATAAGTCTGTGAAGCTTGATAAACTTTTGTACCAGTACAAGCAACCAGCACTGCAATCAGGTGATAGAGCATTGCTGTCATTCCAGAAAGTTCCCTATATCCAGTTAACACTCAGCACCCTGCTCCTCACACCAAGCTGGCCCTAGGAACAAGGTTAACACAGTAATCCTGTTCTGAAAATTAGATTTGCCTGTTAGAGAATTTATTTAAATAAAATGATAGGATGCACCCTCCTTTGATTTGTTTTTCTTTTGTTTTTAATTTTATCATAGTATTTTATATATTCTTGATTCCTTTCCTTTTTACTGTTCTAATATTCTGTGAAATAGCACAAATTACTTATTTATCCACTAGCTAATAGAAATTGAGTTGTTTTCAGCTTATACTGCCACACAGTTTCATTTGTCTTAGGCAAATGCTTTAGAGCTCTGTTGCTGGGCTGCATGGAAACTTTTAACTTTATGGGAATCACCAAACTTGTACGGTGCTTGTCCCATTTTATGTTCTCATTATTAACATGAAAATTCTAATTGGTCTATGCCTTTGTTAAACTTGATCTTATCAATCATTTTTATTTTGCATCCTTCTCTAGTTAGTATGCAGTGCTTTACCATTGCTGACTTATTTTATTGCTCTCACTGGGAGACTTATTAGTCCAGCTAATAAAAACTGGAAGTTTTCTTATGGTTTGGGAACCTAAAAATCAGGAGGAAAGGATGTACAGACTTGGACTGCTCATTATGTCTCTTCTTGGTTTACAGAAAAAACAGCTGTGGTTTTGTTCCTTAAGTGACTTTATATCTGTGTACACATCCCAATATGACTTTCTTTTCTATAAGGACACCACTACTCTAGGGTTCAGAGGCCACCATTATGACTTCATTTCAGTTCCATTTTAAGTGTAACCATGCTAGGAATTAGAACAGCAGCACAGAAATCGAGTGGAGCAAATTGGGTCAATAACACTTTTGACGTTTTCTCTTTTGTAGTTGACTTTTTGTTTTGTGTATCATTTGCCTATTTTTGGAAGGTGTTAAGAAGATGTTAATTATGCAAAAAATTCGGCTCAGTGACGTAGCATTTACTCAGCGTTCATAAAGGTCTGGATTTAATCCCTAGCCTTTACCATCTCTAAAGATACAAAAAGTAGGGTTCTGTATCTTTTTGAGATGGGGTTACCATGCTGCCAAGGCTTCTTGAACTCCTGCACCCAAGCAGTTCTCTCCTTCTACTGAGCACATGATACTCCATACATGCATGCTGCTGTAGCTGCCACAGAGTTAATTTTACATGAGTTTTGTTTGTTTGTTTTTCTAGTGCTGGTGATTGAACACATACATTCCAAGCAAAGGCTCTGAGAGAGATTTCCAGCCTTTATATCCAGGCCCAAGTCCCTTGGCAGATATATGTGCTGCAAATAATGTCTTGCCATTTAATTTTTGTTTAATTTTTTTAAAAGATATTTTGTCTGTATAAGTGTTCTGTCTGTCTCTATGTCGGTGTACCACATGCATGCATAGTGCGTGCAGAGCCCAGCAGAGAGAATTGGATCTCCTGGAATGGTTATGTATGAGCTACCATGTGGGTTCTAGAAATTGAACCTGAGTCTTCTGTAGGAATAACTTAGTGTTCCTAACTACTAAGCCTTGCCTCCAGGCTCTGACTTTAATGATTTGTGTTTTTATTTTAATTTTAAAGCTAGCATACAAAATAATGGGTTTTGTGATGATACTTTTATATGTATGAGCCAATGCATGTTGTTCTAATTGATACTCATTGCCCAGCTGTCCTCCCTCTGCTCAGCCTGCCCTCTGGTTGGTGTGCTAGCTTCATATTACCCACTTATGTTTCATGTTAGATGAATTCATTGCCCTTTCTTTTTCTCCTCCCCTTAAGATTATTTCTCCTAGCTTTTGAGTTTCAAAACACACACACACACACATACACACACACACACACACACACACACAGACACACACACACACACACAACCCCACTTATTTGATTTTACTTCTAGGTTCTGCTTTTAAGAGTTGTAATGTGATTTCCAATCCCATCCTCCTCAAAATGTTATATTTCATTTTTTCCTTATGCTACATCCTCTATGCATTTTTCCTTATTCAAATTCCACTGTGTATATGAACCACGTTTTCTCATCTTTTGATGGACATTAAGGTTAGTCCCATTTTCCAGTTATTGTGAATAGTGAAGCAACAAGTATCAATGCACAAATATCTCCAAGTATTTTAACTTAGTCCCAGCAGTTGGGGATCTGGGCCATATTAGTTGTGTTCTTTAGTTTTTGAGAGGCCTCCATGCTGATTTCCATAGTGGCTGTACTAAGTTACATTACCACCATCACAGAGGAAAGGCTCCTCCTTCCCCATATCCTTGCCAGTATTTGTTTTCTTGATAACAGCCATTTTGACTAGAATAAGATATCTCAAAGCAGTTTTAACTCGTTTGCCTCATAGCTAAGGATGCTTCAAACTTTTTTGAGAACTGTCTGTTGAGCTCACCAGTCAGTCCATTTATTGTTTGGATTTGTTCTTTGAGTATTTGACTTTTACACTTGATAGGTTCTAGATTATTCATCCCCTGTCTAGTATGCAGTTGGTGAAGTGTTGTTTTCTTCATTCTACAAGTTGTTACTTTACTCCAGTGATTGTTTTCTATGTTGTATAGATGCATCTTAATCTTGTGTAATCCTATTTGTTGATTCTTGGGATTGTTTTCTGTGCTAGTGTATTCATTTTCCAAAGTCCTCGCCTGTATCTGTATCCTGCAATGTTTTTCATAAGACAATTGGAGGGGGCTTGAAGACAAGATTTGACTTTTATGTCTTTATTTTCCAACTTCTTCTTTCTACCTACCTCTCTCCTACTCTCCCTATTTTACTCTGCAGCCCAGATTGGCAGAGAACTTACTGTGTAGCCCAGACTCGATCAAATTCCTATTAGTCCTGTCCTTGCTCCCTACATATTGGGACCACAGGTGAGAGCTGTTTGTTGACTTTGAATCTATGTAGGAATTGTATAGCCAAGCATTTACTGTTTCTCCTCTAATTGCATTGTGGATTTGTCCTCTGTGACTCACTGATAGTTGTCATTTATCTAGGTCTGCACTGGCAGACTGTTGAGGAAATGCATGCATATGTGCTTGATATTTAGAGTGCAAGGAATGCTCTTGAAAGCATAGTAAGATTCAGGATGATCAGTAGGTTATACTCTTATGCATGCATGCGAGTCTTTCTTGAACACCTACCAGTCATTGTCCCAATCTCTGAGTAGCCTTCCTGTTATAAAGGTAATTGCAGATATTATGGTACTTCAATTAAAATTCCTTCATTTTTATTGAAGGAAAGAAAAGAAAGGGAACAAAAATTAATAAAGAAATGGAAGAAAAAGCAGCAAAAAAACGGGAGAAAGAACATTTGCAAGAAAAAGCAAAAGAAAAATATCAAGAATGGTTGAAGAAAAAAAAAGCTGAAGAATGTGAAAAGAAGAAAAAAGAGAAGGTATTTTTAATTAAAGTGACCAGGCATAGTACATACTTTGTTTATATGTGTATTTTAGAAACAAAAGTATAATAATTCAGTCAGTCAATACTGTTTTCATATAAAAATACTGTTTTAGTATAAAATCACAAACTATCATTACTCCTGTTATTTTGTGTTTAATCTTTAAAATGGATAATGCATTTATGGAATTCCTTGAAATTTATTAATAAGCCTGTAGATATTTATCAGTCAGGTTCAAAATTTTTGTTACTGCATTTAACCATTTTTATAGTATTTTATAGACATTTTACTGCTTATGGGTTGTCCGTCTAAGACAAATTTACATTTTTTGTTATCTTCTTGTTATTGGGTGGTGGACACTTAATATATCACATCACTGATCATATTTACTTTTGTTCTTTGATTATAGAAACATAGTTCAGTTTTATGGCCAGTATGTCACTGGGCAGAAAGCAACTAGGGGAAGACAAACAAACAGTAAGACTTGACTGGAGTATCTAGTTACAGAATATCCCAGGGAATACTATGGTCTTATCATTTTAAGGAAAAAGAAAAGCAACGGCAAGCAGAATTACAGGAGAAAAAGGAAATCGCAGAAAAAAAGTTTAAAGAATGGTTGGAAAATGCAAAAAATAAACCTCGTCCAGCTGCAAAGAGTTACGGTTACTCCAGTGGAAAGCTCACAGGTTGGTTTGTATGTCTTGTGGCTTACATAAGTATGGTTTGCAGAAGCAAATGGTATAAAAGTAACTTTTCTTTGAAATTATATGTTGCTTAGGATGTGCTATAAATTTATTGCTCTCTGTTCATTTCATATATAAATATATTTCTTAAAGGCAATAGTTGCAAAACTGCACTCTTAAATTTTACTTATTTTTGTTTCTTCAAAACAGTCTTCCTTTGTTGTCCAGGCTAGCCTCGAATGTAGGACCCTCCTGCCTCAGTTTCCTGAGTGCTAAGGCTCACAGGCATGAATCACTGGTATTCACACACGAGTCATGGTACTGCTTGTTTCCACTGGTCTGCTTCCCTCTTGTCTCCTTTCGTGTCACAGGTTCCATTGTCTTATCTTTCCCTCACCGCTGTAGATCTAGTCCTTCCCTCTCATGATCCCCTTTCATAATATGCACAGAGGTTTCACATATGAGGGTTCACATGAAGCATTCTCCTTGTTTTACTTAATATGATTTCCAGTTTCATGCATTTTCCTCAAAATGTCATGATTTCATTTTTCTTCTAGTAGAATGAAATTTTCATTGTGTATATGAACCATAGTTTTTTTATCTATTCATCTTTGGATGAACAGCTAGGCTAATTCCATTTCTTAGGTATTGTGCTCAGGCAACAATAAACATGAATATGCAAGTATCTCTCTGGTATGTTGACTGTAAATCCTTTGTGTGCATGGACTGAGTCATAACGGCAGTTCTATTTCTAGTTTTTTGTTGTTTGTTTTTTCAAATCTCTAAAACTGCTTTCTAAAGAGGCTCTATCAGGTTTCATTGCTATATCAGAGGGCTCTTCTTTCCCCTCCCACTCCCCCACACCCTGCCAGCATTTATTTTCTTGATGACAGCCATTCTGACTAGAGTAGATCTCAAAGTGATTTTAATTGCTTCGAGACTAAGGATGTTGAGAACTTTTTAAACAAGGTCTCATTATGGGCAAAGAACTCACAGAGATGACCCTCCTCTGCCTCCCAAGTTCTGTTATTAAGGT
>JAJTUV010002786.1:0-197459 GCA_021653895.1 Mastomys natalensis | reverse complement strand
TTTTGCATTATCTTCATTCAAGAGTATAAGAAATATTTTATTATTCTGTATATTATTTTCATTATCATATGTAAACATTTCAATTTAGACTTAAGACAGCTAGATTAGGATATGTACAAAGTTTCTTTTTGATGTATAGTTAACATTAAAAAAAAATCTCAGAGCTAAAAGGCAAGGAGAGATTACAAGCAACTGATAACTTGGTACTCCAGATGTTACTGTGTTGCTAGGGGAGAAACAGGTTTATGACCCAGGCTTACTGATGCAGCTGCAGCCAACTTCTGTCTACTACTTATATGTTTAGGAAGAGGACACAGGTTCTCTTAATGCTACACAGGGCAGATTCAAGTACTATCTTCTTCAATAGTTAAATTAAATGAGTTTATATTTCTAGGGCAAGCTATAGTTCATAATATATTTTAACAAAATTAACTGTTATCTGTTTGTCCACACAGAGGATGATGGCTGATATGTATAAATTTCCTAGACTTTGGAATTTTTTGTGTTTTTGACTTTCATTCAAAGGGGCTTTGCCTTTCTCAAAACAGAATGTCAGATGTAAAAATGTTCTTGATGTTATAGTTGGTACTTTTCTTTGAGCCTTATCATTTATGCCTATCTTAACAATGAAAGGACTGGCTCTTTTGCGTTTTGGTATGTTTTGCAAGAACATTGTGCAGTGAGTAGACTCTGAAGATAAAAAAATGAGGGCAGACATATTCTCAGTGTTAAAGAGCTTCAACCTTGCTTACTGTTCCAAATTCTTATGAGATTATATTGTTTAACAGCATTTAGTGCACTTCACTCATTACTGTTTGTGATAGAAAATTCATGAAATGCATTTTATAAACATTTCCTAGCATTGTAACTCAATATTATTGCCTTCCAGTTCAGTGAGTAAAATGACTCAAAAGATTTCAGCCAATTTCTTGGGTGAAAACGTTTGCAGCAAAAATTGGACAAGATGTGTGTGAAACAGGAGACATTTAAAACCATGGATCTTTGAAGTCTAATGCAAAAATAACAGCTTATAAATGGCACTGACACAGTTATATATTTAAAAGTAATGCAGAGCAGTAGCAAAGAATGGACCAATGCTTTATTTTTGTCTCTGTTCACACTATTATGGAGGAGAATACTTGTCATTGATTTCTTTGCAACCATACCCCAGAGTCACTTATAGCCTAGAATAGTTGATATACTAGGGTTCCAGATTCAGATGATAATTTAAAGTTTATATGATTGTAATTCTTAAAAACTAACCATTTAGAGTTTGAGGAATTTTGATGTTTAATGTTATATAATGAGCTCAGTAGGTATTTTCATTCATAGAAGGAAGGTCTAGAGATAAGAACTAAGTACACTTTTTAGAATCTAGTTTCTTTAAATAACTAAATTTTGCACAGCTGAAATGTTTAACTTACTTGCAGATGGGAAGAAAATCTTTGACTCTGTTGGATGTAGCATGGTACTTGTATTTCATGGTTAATATCCACTTATAAGTGAGTATATTCCATACATGTCCTTTGGGACTTGGTTACCTCACTCGAGATGATATTCTCAAGTAACATTCATTTGCCTACAAAATTCCTGATATCATTTAATAGCTGTTATGATTGTTTTTAATAGCTGAATAGTTGTACCACAATTTATCCATTCTTCAGTTGACGGGCATCTAGATTGTTTCCAGTTTCTGGCTATTACAAATAAAGCTGCTATTAACACAGTTTAGTGTCTTTGTGGAATGTTTGTGAGGTGGGATTTCAGGATCAGGTGTTGGGAAGGACAGTAGAGATGGCTAAATTGCAGTGAAAATGAGTGAAATTCTGCAACTGACAGGGGTAATGAGGTGAAGGGCATCTCCAGCATGAGACAGAGACCTGGGATAAGGGAGGAGCCCAAGAAACAATGGGGGTGGCCAAAGCTGTGACTCACAAAATTGTAAATATAGAATCTGAAGAGGCCATCTCCTACATCCAGACAGGAACCCCAGTGGAGGAATAAAGACACAAACTCACCTATAAAACTTTCAATCTAAACTTTATCCTGTCTAAAAGAAATATAGGCATGGGGGAGGGAGCAGACACTGAGGGAACAGCCAAACAATAACTAGCTCAACTTGAGACCTATCCCATAGACAACCACCAATCCCTAACATTGTCAATAATACTCTGATATGCTTGCAGACAGGAGCACATTATCCTCTGAGAGACTCCACACAGCACCTGATTCAGATACAGACACCCACAGCCAATGATGGATGGAGCTTGGGGACACTTATGGAAGATTAGAAGGAAGGCTTCAGGCCCCTAAGAGGGTAGAAACTCCCAGGAAGACCAACAGAGTCAATTAACCTAGACCCTTGGTACTCTGAGTCTGAAACACCAACCAAAGAATGTACACGAACTAGACCTACACTTCCCTACACACATATATATATATATACACAACTGGAGCAAGGTCTATCCCAAAAGCTATTGCATGTATGTGGGACGTGTTCTTCTAGCTGGGCTGCTTTGTCTGGCATAAATGGGAATGGAAGTGCCTAGCCTCACAAAGAATTGAAATGCCAAAGTGCAGGAATTCCCAGGGGTCCTGCCTGCTCTGAAGAGGAGGGACACAGAGACTGGGGAAAGGATTGTGGGAGGCAGTGACCCGGAGGAAGGCAGTGAGCAAGATATAAAGTGAGTAAGTAAAAAAAAAAAAAAAAGTTAAATGGCAGGGGAGTAACTTGTAAACAGGATGAACAGTTTGAGGTCATGCACCAATGACTGGCTGCCGATGATAGACAGCAAATACTAAGAACTCGGAGAGGTTGGGACACAGCATGGGGCTACCATGTTTACATGCCATAAGCGATGAGACTTTCCTCTAGGCTTCACTGCAGTCTTGAAATGCTGGCAGTGATACTCCATTAATGCGATTGTAATTGTAAGGCATCTGATGCAGTTTCTCATTGCAAAGTTCACGTGGAGTAAATTCAAGTTTTTAATTGTAATTTAAAAAACATAATTAAATATCTATAATCTCTAGGCTAAGTTAATCATTTCTGTAGTTAAAAAAGAATGAATTTTACACTTTGATGGATTAATTAACCTGCCCAAAGTTGCACAGGTGGTAGGTACATGGAGCAACTGGGATTTAAAATAGCAGGCAATAGAGATTACATAATGTAAGATCTAGAAAGATTTCCAGAGCCTTGCAGTGTGAGAGGTTCTGGAACAGTTCCACAATAGACAATGGATCATTTGGTAACTATTCTGGAACTCAGTATACTCCAGAAACTATGAGATTCCTTCAATTCAGTGCTGTATGTTTCCTTATTAAGAACTATGACTGCTTAAATCATGAAAATAATTTCCCTTAGCATTTTTTGGACTATTTAGAATGTGAAGCAGGTTTTATTCCTTGTTTATTACTGCTATAGTATGATCGTTACAGTTTTTTTTTAACAACTGTAGAAAATACATAATTAAATATTAACTTGAATTTGCTTGTACTACAGTTTAATAGGATGACAAACCACAGCTCCCGAGGGTAGATCTGCTCAAATCAAGATTTTCCCAATAGCAATTATAACCTATTGGTAATAATTTTCCTTAAAATCAATTATAATGGTTATTCACTAGACTCTAAGTTTCAAATTCTAGTTCATAAAGATGCACTATCTAAGTGATGTATGTTAATTATAGCATATTCCTGTGTATATGTTTCCATTATCAGTCTCAGAACGAATGCCTGTCTGATACTGGTTATTTTATGACTCCAGGAAATGCTTTCCTTTCCTTTCCTTTTTTTTTTTTTTTTTTTTTTTAAGACTATTGAGCTGTTTTAATATATGAGTTTTCTTTATCACACTTAAATCCTAGACTCAATCTCACTTTGGGTATAAAGCTCGATTTTTCTTTACAGAAAATCAAGCAAAGCAAAACAAAACATGGTCATTGGAATTGGTCAACAGGTCAAGGTACTTCTCAGCAAGTTTTAAGACCTGAGTTTGATTCTTTGTCCCCAAGTTGTGGAGAGAGTCAATTCTTCAACATTTTCTTGTGACCTCTATCTGCACATTCTGACAAGTGCACACAAATACACACACACACACACACAGGAATAATTTATAAATTAAAACCAACAGCAATAGAAAATCATTAAAATTGGAATAGGATTTTTTTCTTATAATTTTAGAAATACTGTTTAAATTCTGTATCTAGTACAGTGTAGTTAGACTCTGTGATATCAATATACACATCACATTTAAATATCTGCTAATTAGCTAGTTACCAGTGTCATTTAATATTGGCCCCAAGTGTAACATTGTGCATATCTCTACGTTACCTGATATTTCACTGTGGAGTGCATATTCTGTCCTTTCTGACTGCTTTTGCTGTTGTCTCTGTTCTTCAGAATGAAGAATGAGATGACTAGTGGATCAGTTTTCCACTAGTGCCTGTTCAAATAGAAAACTACAGTTCAGATTTCTATTTGTGATTTTCTAATGATTGTATGCCTCAGTCATATTAAATCAATTTGGATCCCTGGACATAGTGGAAGTCAGAAAGGCGAACTAGTAACAGATTGCAACATGTTCCTTACATAAATATCTCATCTAGTTAGTTATATAAACAGCTCTTTTAGCTCCATACAGGCTAAATGGCATATCCTTGGTCCTTTACAAATGATACTGGGGAAGATATGATTTGTTGAGCCAAGTAGATATATCACTAATTAATGTTTTATACTATTTAGCCTTTTATTTATCACTGTTTTTCAAAATGATGAACACGTGTTTGATTAACTATGGTTTTGAAAACTATTGTCAAAATGCTCACCACAATGTGCCTTTCATTTACGTTGTTTTCTGTGTCAGAAACTTAACTCAGCACAGTTCACTTGAGATTCTCAATTACTCCTAAGGAATAAGGTCCAAGGCCCAGGTTCTTCTTAGAATCTCAGATATCTCTTAATCCTACAAATACTATATTTTGTTTCCTTATTCATGTGTACTTTTTACATATCTTAATTTATAAAGTAGATATAGAAGAATATTGGAAATATACTAATATAGAAGAGATGCAATTATGTGCTGCAGGAAAACTGTCAGTATCTCTATTTCTCTAGATATATTAACATTAAAACAGTTACTAAAATACCAGATGTGTAACTCAGAATAGCCAGTGAAGCAATCAGATTCTTTATTAAGTGAGAAAGGAAGGGCTAGTATACACAGGGTGAGTGATCAGTCTTGTTCCCAGTGGCAGAAAACAAGACAGCCTGAGATGCCATTATACTAGTCAAATCAATGCAAACTTTAAAATTTGCAAATTGCTTTTCTATTAGTTTTTTCTATTTTGATAATTCAATCAGTATGAGTACATAACCCATGATTGGAAATGTTGAACAATGTCAGTGTATGTGCGTATATGTGTGTGTGTGTGAGAGAGAGAGAGAGAGAGAGAGAGACAGAGAGAGAGAGAGAGAGAGAGAGAGAGGAGAGAGAGAGAGGGATTATGTGTGTGTGTGTCTAGAAGTCTATTACCATATTAAATGAAGTTCTCACATCTTATACCTGATAATTCTTGTAAAATAAAGAAGAAAGATTGATAAACAATGTTCAATTTTCTTGATGAAAAATGAATAATAAATATAAAATCTACCTTTAAAGAAAACAGTGTTGTACATTCACCTAATATATTTCTGAGAACAACTATTTAGTTTATCAAATATATGGTCTGCACTAAATTTTGTAGAAATCTACAGGGTGAATTTTCACTCAGTATCTATTATGTAGCTATGAAACAAATAGTAGTGAATGGTTTTTGCTAACTGCCAGCTATGTAGCTATTAATGGTTCATAATAATGTATAATTCCAGGTGTTCTAGCAAGAGTAAATAATATTGCATCATAATACCGATAGTTCTTAAAAACATAATGTTATCATTTCCTCAATAATCTCTAATTTTCTCATACTTTGGTATTTAAGAAATTATTTACTCTTCTTTTTATGTGTGTGTATGAGAGAGAAATTATGATATTTCTTTGTGTGTGTATGTGTGTGTGTGTGTGTGCACACTTTTTATCTCTAAGTGGTTCCCAGGTACTGAACTCACAAGTGCTTTTACATGCTAAACACCTTGTCAGACTACACCTCATTTTTATCAGTAAAGCACATTGGGACAAACTGAAGGGTCGATTGGCTTCTTGACTCAGAGAATTCCATAATATATGTTGTAATCCAAGCAAATTTATTTTTATTTGTATTATTTGCCCCCAATCACAGATTTAACTACATTAGTATGCAGTAAGGTTTTCCTATCCTTATAATGACTATCCATATTATTTTTTCCTCTTACATAACTCCTAATTCCATGTTTTGGAGAAAAATTGAATAAATTGAAAAAATCTCTATGAAGTATGCTGCATGGTTTAAGTTAGTAACTACATGTTCCCCTATCCACTTTCCCTTTCTCTTTTCATTCTCATGTACACACAGGATCTCTATGTATCTTGCTGAAATTCTAGACCTTTCTCCACTTTCTGTTCATCAACATCTTCCTCTGAGATAATCAGATTTTCAGTTAGTTCAGATAAATTTATTTTTAAAACACTTTGGGTTTCAGTAATGTTGGAATTCTTAATAAATTAAAATGTATGAAGAAAAACTTTTCATATGTTGAAGAAGCATTGCTCTTTCAATGTTCTCTCCTGGATTTGGTGCTTGTCCAGTCATTGCTTTGACCCAGGTTACATTCTCAAGTATGAAACAAGCTGGAACTGGAAAAAACTTATAAGGCAAGATTTGGCTTTGGTTTTTTGTGTTTGTTTGTATGGGTTTTTTTGTTTGTTTGTTTGTTTGTTTTTGTTTTTTGATATTTAAACTCTCCTTTGGGAACAAGAGTTAAGATCCATGTCAATACAGAGGATATACAGGGAATTCCTATATCACAGTCACAGGAAGGAAAGTTTGCTGAGGCATCTCAACCTGATCTAGCCATTACCTGAAAAAAAACATGAGAGGCCCACTTATTTAGCACATAGAATCCATAAATGTTGTAGAGACCACCTCCAGCAGAAAGAGAGGGCATCAAATGTGGGATGGGGTTGCCATGCCACTGTCAAAACTCTGATACATAATTGTTTCTGTCTGAAAGAACTGCAAAGATGGAAATGGAGAGGAGCCTGAGGAAAAGAAGGTCCAGTCACAGGCCCAAACTGGCGTCCAGCTCAAGGGGAGCCTGACACTATTACTGAGGCTATGGAGCACTCACATAAAGGAACCTGTTAATATTGCCCTCCATAAAACTCAACAAGCAGTTGAAAGAGTCAGATTCAGGTATTTGCACCCAACCAATGGACAGAAGCTGCTGACCACTGTGGATGAATTAGGGAAAAGCTGGAAGAAGCTGAGGAGGAGGGCAACCCTATAGGAGGACCAGGAATCTCAATTAATCTGGACTCCCAGGATTTCTCAAACACTGGACCACCAATCATGCATGCATACATCGCTGATATGAGGCCCCCAACACATATACTGCAATGAACTGCTGGGTCTGGGTTCAGTCAGAGAATATCCACCAAACCCTAAAGAGATTGGAGGCACCAGGGAGTGTAGAGGCCTCCTCTGGTGGGGGAGTGGTGGTGGGGACATCCTCATGGAGACAGGGGACGGGGAGGAGGTATGGGATGTGGAACAGTTGGAGAGTAGACCAGAAGGGGAATAAAATCTGGAGTGTACAAGATGAAGAATAAAATAAAGAGAAGACGATGGACACTTTATAACCATCAAAGGAAAATTCCAACAAGAGTAAGTGTCAATTCTGAACAACATCTCTGCCCAAATTACAATGGCACCCAAAATCATAAAAAAAGAATACACAATAATAGTGGAGACTTCACAACACCCCACTCTCACCAATGGACAAGTTGACAGACTATTGAAACAGCAACTCAAGATAAACATAGTAAAACATATACCAAGTGGATTTAACAGATATATACAGGACATTTCACCCTAAAACAATACAATACACCTTCTCCTCAGCACCTCATGGAACCTTTTCCAAAATTGACCATATTATCTGTATAGTTAGACATAGAACAAGCTTTAACAGATTCAAGAAGATTGAAATAATTCCATGAATTCTATCAGATCACCAAGAACTAAAGCTAGACTTCAATAACAACAGAAATAGCAGAAAGTCCTCTGTTACCAGGTACATACATGAACACATGCAAATTAATTGAAAAATAAAATGCAATAAAGCTTTCAAATAGAAGAGAATGATGAGTGTTACAAAGAAATATATGAATTATTTGTTTAATGTGAGATATGTGAAAATATTGCACGTGGGAGCTCAGTTCTCTGAGGAGCTGGAACTAGCTTCTTCAATGCAAGAATACCGGAAGATGCTGTCATTACCTTTATTTTTTCAATAAATTAGCATGTATCCATATGTGTACCTGGTAACAGGCACACAGAGCTCGTGTAGTCAGAAGACAAACTATGGAAATCTTTCCTCTTCCATAGTATGTGTCCCATTTCTGAATCTCAGGTAATGAGACTTGGCAGCAGGTGTAGTTATACACTGCACCATCTCACTGACCACAATTCCCATCCTTCCACATCCTTCCTATTCTTTGCTTTCACACAGCTATGTGTATATCTGCCTAGGGATAACTTTTAAACTATCAGATCATAAATGTTGACAGATAGTTATTTGGTTTCTATATCTGCAAGTACTCAGAGACATGGATTGCAGAATACAGTTTTAAGATTGCCCTTTCCAAAGCTTGGCAACTATGCGAATTCTCATTAAACTTGTTTGTAATATTTATGAGAGAATTCATGCATGAGAAAACCTTTTGTTAATGTCATGTATATATTGAAGTCTATAAGAAAGCCTATTCCTTTGGATATAAATACAGCATCCACACTAAGGGACAACACAGTGATAGTAAACTGTGTTAAGACTGCCAAGTTCTGCTTAAATCACATGAAGCTGTCACGCCTCTTCTTGACACACTCATCAGAATATGACTCATGAATATTTTTCTTTTCATCATGTGTGAGAAAGAAAAGATTACAAATGTGCCATGAGAACAAAAGTTCTGGAAATCAGCCACAGTTTCCACTGAACGATGTGGGAGGCTGATCAACTGATTAGGATTTCCCTGATTGTGGATAGAATGTTGCAAGCCCTGAGCCAAATCATCTTGGACCATATGTAAGCTTTTTAATGGTCAGGCATTGCAATCCTCTGTTCTCATTCTCACATACTTGTGACCAGTGGGTTAATCACTTGGAATGTACAGATTGCCAGATTGAGAACTACAGGCAAACCTAAGAACTGTATAATATGTACCAAATGACACCGTTGATGCTTTAAACCACTTACATAAAATTCCCACCAATGTATTTGAAAATTATTTTCATTCAAGATATTCTTTGTTCTATTACTTTAAAAATCGCAGAAAGTTGCCTCCACACTGAAGCATGGTTTAAGGTGACCTAAATCAGTGTTCCAGAGCCATGGTGAAATGTATTTGGCTCCAGAATAAACTCTTTCTTATTCTCTTTGGAGTGAGCGTTGTACTCTCTGCATTGATGACCCAAATATGAATTTTTATCATCACTACCAAAAAAGAAATAAAAAGATGGTCAGATTTTTTGTGTGTGTGTTGTTCAAAGAGCCATGTTATAAACATTTACTTTTCAAATCACTATAGAAATAGAGTAACTGAAGTTAAGTGTGCTTATTTTTCCCAAATTAATAACAGAATAATTTTTAAATATTATTGGAGTTTGATAAGGTACTGATGAAATTTAAATAAGTTAACAGACCTCTTTAGAGTGCAGGTTTACATCCATGGTTTCATAGGAAGAGTCAACTGACACTAGAAATATTCCTATTTTGATATTCATAGTTTTAGGAATGAAGCTTTTAAAAAATACTTGATATTCGATGTAGTCATATCTTTAAATAGCTGAGGAATATTGCCCTTAAATTCCATCATTTACTGTATAGACTGTGTTTCTGAATATATAAGTAATTAAAAAACACTTTTCAAAAGAATTCATTTCACATACACACACACACATACTCCGAAAATGTTTGTATTAAGTCATGCATGCATATTTGAGAAAATGTATGTACTGTATTTTATCACTTGACAGTTTTTTAATGCTTGCTATGAAAATATCACATCATTTGTTTAAATTAACTTAAAATAGTATATAGCTCAAAGTGCTAAATTCCGGGGAGGTTTTCATAAAATATTTGACAGTACAATATATGTTTTTATAAAAATTAAGAAAGGTATGCACACTCAAACACATACAGAAGCTGTGTTCCGTAAGATTTTCAATGGTTTTGTCTGTTTTATTAGGAAACATGAGA
This sequence comes from Mastomys natalensis, assembly GCA_021653895.1. Taxonomy (NCBI): domain Eukaryota; kingdom Metazoa; phylum Chordata; class Mammalia; order Rodentia; family Muridae; genus Mastomys; species Mastomys natalensis. The sequence continues at coordinate 187,064 of JAJTUV010002786.1, read as the reverse complement.
GGATCAGATTCAGTTGTAATATTATGAATATCTCCAGGCTATGAAATCTGCATACTCAATACACTCAAGCTGGAAGTTCTTTGGGGAGGAAAGATGCTGTGTTGGCAGATACAGACATAAAGGCCAGTTCACTCATTTTCAGAGTGGTTTATAATGCTAATGAGTTTTAAAGACAAATTGTCTGGAAACTGAATGATATCTTGAGGCAAATTATATATGAAGAAAACTTATTACAATCCTAATGAGTGTTTTGTTGTTTGTTTTAGAACATACTATGGCTTGAGTGAATCAATTTTGAGGAGATTGTTATTGAGGTCTGAATTATTTTGATTATAATTTTTACAGTTTAATTTTTAGGTGACAGAATTACTATTAAAATTACAGAGGGTAGAGGGAGCAGGAATCATGCCTCTTAAAATATGAAGCTAACAATTAATTATCAGTCTTTTAAATGACCTAACAAGTACTTGGGCAATGATTTCCTCACCTAAAATTTTTCTTTTCTCAAATATTTGAGTTATCATAAGTCTCTTTGCTTAATTATGAAATAGTACATTTGCTTATTGCACTTTCTTTTCTGGTTATTTGACCCATAATTTCACTTACACTATTCATTGGAAACATGTATCTCTGGTTAATGATACTATTGAAACACCGATTTAAGTGAAAATCGAATATTTGTAAGGCCAAATTGGACATTTTAAAGTTTCATATTTTAAATAATTCTGGTTTTTTTTTTTTTTGCTAATATGTAAGAACAAATGTAACTAGGAAATGTTTTACTCAGTTATTAGCAGATAATGAATCCAGTTATTTAATTCTTTTAATATTTAAAATAGAATTTTTTTCTTCACATAATTTATCGTGATTATGATTTCCCTCCCCTCTACTCGTCCCAGTTTTCTCCATACCCACTGCATCCAGACACTCAGATCCATTCCCTTTCTTTCTCTCATTAGAAAACGAACAAGCTTCTAAAGGATATTGATAAAGTAAATAATAACAAGATAAAACATCAGAACTAGACAAAACAAAAGGAAGAAAAAGGGCACAAGAGAAGTCACAAGTATCAGAAACCTACTCTTTTCTACACGCAGGAGTTCCATAAAACCATTTAACTGGAAGCTGTAATCCATAGCAACGGACCTGGTGCAGGCCATAGCAGGTCCAGTGCATGCTGTCCCAGTCACATGAGTTTTACTCATGATGCTTCAGGGGGCCTCGTTTCCCTGGTCCATTCCATCCCCTTTGTCTCCTACAGTCTTTCTGCCACTTCTTCTAAGCAGTGTTCTCTGAGCTCTGAGGGGATGGATTTGACAGATAGATCCCTTTTAGATCTGAGAGTTCCGAGTTCTCTCACACTCTTCATGTCTTGTGTATCTCTGCATTTACTGCCATCTGTGCAAGGAGGTAGTTTCATTGACATTGACTGATTAAGGCAATAATCCATGAGTAGAGCAGAATATCTTTAGGAGTCATCATACTGCAATGTGTTTTTATTTTGTAAAGTAGTAGTGTTTTGTTTTCCTCTGGGTTCCTGGGCAGTTTAGATTTAGGTTCTTGGTCACCTAAGCAATGTTGGGCATAGTTTCAATCTTATCGAGTGGGGCTTAGGTCAAATCATATCTTGGCTCCTGCCACAAGATTTGTGCCACCATTATCCCTAGTATATACTGCAGGCAAGTCATCAGTGTAGATCAAAGGACTTGTAGCTGTGTTGGGGTTTACATTTCTTCTTTGATAGAGTGTAGTACCTTTCTATAACAAAGATGCTAGAATGTATAGGTAAGGGTAATATGTAGGTATCAGCTTGATTTCACCACATCTACTGAATAGTGTAGGTGTTGTCTTTAGCAATGGGGCCTTGCTGTCAGTTTGTGGGGAACAACCTATATTTTTGGTACTAGCCTAGGTTATTTGGAGAGTCCATGGGCCTCTTTTGTCCAACAACTCAATAAGATATAACCAAATCCTGGTACTGGAAACTTCATTTGGAAACAAAGAATGTCCTTTAAGGGCTGTTTCCCTCATTATTTGGTGATTTCGTTTAGATTGACTTCATATTTGTATATTGTTTAGGAAACACATTATGTTTCTATACTACTTCTTCAATAGACCTTTATTTTAGTTTTTTTTTTTTTTTTTTTGCCATTGTTCTCTCCCTGTTTACTTTCTACATCCCCACTTGATCCTTCTTTTCCAGACCATGCTAGGTATTCGATTTATTTTCAAATCTGAACAAGTTTTATCTGCTCTCTCTAGTCTGTTACTCTATATCCAAACTCTGAGGTTCTATGAACTGGAGCTTGGTTATCATTGACTCAACAGCTAATATCCACATAGAGGTGAATGTATGTCGTATTTGTCTTTCTGGTTTTGGGATATCTCACTCTGGATGTTTTGTTACAGTTCCATCCATTTACCTCTGAAATTCTTCATTTCACATTTTAAAAGATGAGTAATACTCCGTTGTTTCAACATTTTCTAGTAAATATTTAAGACAATATTTCTCCATGAAAGCATTTCTATTGTATAATTTTCACAAAAAAAATTGTGTGGAGAAAGATTTACCTTTTCTCATACTTTTCAAAAGTTAAGGAAATCAACTAAATTGCTATCTCATACTTTCAATTTTTCCCCTAACCACAATAATTTAGAATCTTTATTTATTAAAAAAAATATTTAACCCTTGCCACGATAACTATCCTGAGAGACTAGAAAATTATAGGCAATAACCTTGTATTCACAAGAGATAGCTACAATGAAAATCACACATCGTGTAAAGCTCACTTTGTGTTTGATGCTTCTCATACTGCATAACCAAGCACTTGTGTGTTTCTGTATTAATTACAAAGTGACTTAGCCTACAGTAAACTTGACAATGAGCCTAATTACTTACACAGTTTGCTTTAATTTTTCCCTCTCCATCTTACTAAATGGATATAAAGCTGCTGTGCAGAAAATGGGAGAAATTGTAGGATTGTCGCTCATTAACACAACAAGATACATGCTCTGATTTTAAAATGTAACTTAAACCTGTGGATCCATTTGCCATAAGCTGCCAGCACAATAGGTAGATTGTAAAGAATGCTGATTGTTTTGCTCCTTCGGAGTCCTTAGTTGCTGGCTGGAGGTTCCACAAAAATGAAGTTCTGCAATTCTTTCTTCTGCTTTCACCATTTTGAATAGTATTTCTAGAGAAAATTGGTGCCCTAATGATTCCAGGGTACAATTTCTTCTCTCTCTCTCTCTCTCTCTCTCTCTCTCTCTCTCTCTCTCTCTCTCTCTGTCTGTCTCCCTCCCTCCCTCTCTCTCTCTTTCTGTATTGTACTTAAAAATAATATAATCACTAATTCACATCCATTTTTATTTTTTCAAGAAGACATACAGAGAGACAACAGTGGTTGCAACTTTAAATTGAATTTTATGCACCTGTTTAAGAAGTCACAACATCCTTACCTTGAATCAAAGTGCAAGAAGTGTGCTCTGGTGGGAGTGGTATGGGCAGAGTGTCCTTCAGGGAGGGTAAGATTAATGGGTAACCACTCTTTATAAAATTAGCTTGACTTTACCATTCAAAAAGAAATGATGGACCTGTCTAAGGAAGGTGTCCTGAACCAGTACCAAGTTGCCCCTTCTAAATCTTAGTAACTCTCTGGGGCAATCTTCGACAGCTGGGTGCTATTAGGATTTGTTCCAATGGTGAGAATGTGGAGTACAGCAACACAGGGCTCATTGCCACTTATCCAGCAGGGGCATGAAATGAGGTGACATGGTAATGAGTTGATACAAATGACTTTTGCAACTTCCACAGTGCTACCAGGCTGAGGCAGGCAATCAGAGGGAAGCTATTGTCTGCCTTTCGTGATGGTTTTAATGTGCTCCATTTGATTTAATACTGCTCGTAGGCAGCATGTAAAAGGAAAGTAGGTCATTGCCTCTCCACTCTGCTAAGATAACAGGGCGCCACTCACCTGCTTTATCCAGAGAGTTATATTTGCTTTCAGTGCTGACAAAGATATATATTTGGAGCTAGGACTCAGGCTGTGCTTTGTAAATATCATTGTGAAGTATTACTAAGAATAGTTATTAAGTGATAAGAGAAAGGTCTAATTTAGAAGAAATTATAATACTTTAATGTAAAATGAAGGTATCAGCCCCACATCTGTTTAGAGGAAGTACTGTCATATGGATAATTAACATTGCATCTTATGGATTTGTCAAATTGTAGAAGTCTGGTAAAGGTTGTAGTCACAAGTGCTTTTGAGACTTTTTGTTAAGTTTTGTGCTCCAACAAGTTTTATTTGCTAATGTTTTAACTACAGTTTGCAAATGATATCATTTTGTTAAACTATGTAAATTTTCCCTTGTAGCTTTTAATAAGTTTAAAATGCTTAAATTGGATAGGTGTATGGTCCTGACCACAGAAAAGATACATCATATTTACTAATCTGCTTGTTTAATATAAATTTAAATTATCTAGTTATTATTTCTCTTGTAGTGTGTGTTTGTACATGTGAATTCATGGTGCTAGTGTGCTGCAGAGACTATTCTTTTTTGAAAACTAAGCAAACTTTTATTGAAGCTTACATTGTAGTACAAAAATACATTTCAACTGATTAAAAATCCAACACCAACAAGGCAAAGTTATGCCACCAAAACTTCCCCGCCTGTAATTATACTAGATCACTAGTCCACTTACAGTTTCTTTCCTAGGCTTTGTTCAACACAAACCTATGCAATTTTCAACATTAGAATTCTTAATTTTATAAGATGTGGGATCAGACCTCAAGCCAAAAATCTACTGGGTTACAAAATTTAGCTTAAATAAACACTGGTCCTCCAAATAGCAATTCAAAATAGGTGCTGTGCTCATTACAGAATCAGACTGATAAAACTGAACTGAGGATTATTCTTATTCTGGAATCTATCCTCTCTTCCACCAACTTGGTTGGCAAAATTGGACTCAGCATCTCAGGCCCAGATAAAGTTGCATGTACGTTCTAATTCATCATGTTGACCCTTATTAGTGTAAGTTTGTCTCTGCTAGCAGCTCTTATTGATATTTATTATAAATTTCAGAGTATATCAGTCTATATAAAATATTAAAATTGATCAAGTTTGGTGTTGGTGTTTTAATATGAAATATAATATATCTTAAAAGAAAATGCTGATGTTTTACAATGATTCCATAAATGTATGGTGTTTTGTAAGTTATCATAGCAGCGAGATGTATTTTTTGAAAACTAAGTTCAAAATATAGTATCAAAAATATTGGAAATTCTGAATGTGTACAATTATAACTTCTAGGAAGTAATTTAAATGATTGCTGTATATCCCCCTTTCTTTAAAATCCTAAGAGAGCTGTGTGTAAAATTAATTAGGCAGATGTCGAATGCTCATTTGTTCAGGAGGAAAACAAGGGATGCAGTACCTTCAACATGGCTTAGAAAGTATATGAACATTGCTAGCTAGCCTTTGATCCTGGGCCTGCCATGACAAGAAGCACAGCCTGGGACAAATTGGGGGCAGAGCTACTGCTGCTGTCCAGCAGCGTCACTGTCCTGCTGCTCTCCTATGGAGAAATTATATTTCCTCTGAAAAAAAGCCTTAGCTATTTACACTCCATTGACAGCTTCCCAGTCAGAGACAGCCAGGCTTTAGACATTCATCATAATGAGAGATTTTTGTTTGATGTAACAGCCTGGCTGGAGACAGGAGCTCTGGGACCGAATAAGGGAAGTTCAATCCTCAATTGTCCTTTTGTGTGAAGGACAATTGATCATCTTTGTTTCCTAGGATGGAAAAAGGTAATTTTCTATATAGTCAAATTTAGGAGGCAAATTCAATTCTAGCTCAATAGGGTTCTATAAAATACACAACTCAAAAGTAACACATGAAATATTATACATGATAGAATTGAGTTTTAAAAAAATCCTGAAGTCAAGTCAAGCTTCAAAAGTTAGAAAAAAAAAGAGCATGCCCTGAAAAATATTTTATTAACAATTTCAAATTAATCTCTCTTCTTTTGATATATCTGAATATTATGAATTGTTGGAAATACTTTATCACATACTTGAGGATGTTATGGGTATATGGATTTAGGTTTCAGACTAAACCGTAGCACAAATGTTTATTTTGTAGAGAAAGCGTCCATGGCAATGTGAATAGGGACCTTCATACTTTGGAGACTAAGTTCAAAAAGGGCCAAATATGAATTCAACTATAACAACCTGAACACTTTTAAAAATAAGTTAGATTGTAAAAGAAAAGAATATTGAAGAGTAGATGAAATTGCACAATTAAAAAACAAACCAAAAGTATATCACAGATCACAAAGCTATTTTTTTTCTCCTTGCATGTGCACATGGGAACACAGGTGTTTGGATTGTGAAAATTATGTTTTCACTACTATGTGAGTTAGTATAATATTTGATAAAACTTTACTCCACAGTCTCCTTAAATAAAACAGAATATAGGTGTTAGTCACTGATAAACATTGTCCATGCATAAGTGATACAAAGTCATAGATGCAGATATTTCCTAGTTTACATTTTATTCCACTCTGGAAGTCACTTGGGGGAAAGTGGTCAGAGCAACCAGATGTGGTCTACATTTCAGGATGTGACTTTGAACCTAACTTCTTGATATTTTTATGGAGGAAGTAGCTGTGAGTTTTAGTCATTTATCATGAACAGTTATTAATGTGAATTGAAAAGCAACCAGCAAAAATCCAATGCCTCTTAATTTTTCAACATAGAATTTACTTCTTAATTTTGGAATGCTATCTGGACTCGGGGCTCTCTCCACACATCTTCATTTACAAATGCTTACTGCAATGAGTCATTGGTCTAGCTCAAGATCTCTGGCTCTGTGACACCATTAATACTGGATCCTCAACAGGAAACTTTCTGGTTACCTTGTTTTTGCTCTGTGTCATGGAGATCATATGTCTTTGGAACAGCAGGACTGACCACATTGTGCCTCCCAAACATTTGTAGATAATATAGATTTGGTGGTGGGATGACTAACTCAGAGCACCGAATCTGGGATTGGGTGGTAGCTGAGCTCCTCACCCCACTAGCTCTCCCTCATCGGTAACACCACGGTAAACTCTCTAGCATTGCTCATGTTAGGCCACCCAATACCTCCATAGGCAGGTATTGTCTCCCCCCGCCCCAGGGCTGGTTTACCCTCACCCATAGCTCTAGAGCCAGCTCCACTGTGCTGCCTAGTCTAGATTCAGAACTCATTCTTCCAAGAGTTTCAGTCTGTGAGGGTCTGGGCCACCTCTTCCACTCTCACACGTTTGGGTCTGGCACACCTGTGCTTTTCCATTAAGGGTCAACTCCATTGTGTTGTCAACCAGACGTTCAGGGCCTGCTCTTCCAAGTGCTGCAGTCATTGATGGGCAAGACTTGCTCCCCTGTTCTAATGACACCAAACCCTGTCGGTATATAGACATGGACCTCAGTGACAGCTATGGCAGCTCTGGCTAGAACCTCAACATTGCCCCAAGTTGGTATGGCCACTCCTAACAGGCTATTCCTCTCCACCTCCAGTCTACAGTTCCACCTCTTCTCATAATGCTAAAATTGTTCCACTTTTCTTTTTTTTCCCATCTGACCACCACAAACTTGCACATTGTGGTGGCTCCTGCTGTAGGATGGCCATGTGACTGGTGGACTTCCAAAAGACCTTCTCCATCTTAGCTTCTGTGGTATGGCGACAAGTTGGTATCTAAGCTGCTTGTGCCATAAGCAGGAGGGCAGGTCTGTTGGTAGCATAGCATCCATAGGTAGGGCTCTGTCTTCCTCTCCGTGTGGTACATTGCTTGAATTTGATTTTATTTGATTTGATTTCATGAGTCCAAGGCATAAGACAGCTTTGACACCAAGCCAGGTATTAAGGTAGGATGAACAAAGGGCTGCCATCAGTTCTGCCCATGTCTATACAAGAACACCACACCAACAAGCTGTGTTCTTTGTCCATTGCCAGGAAATTCTAAAATACTCTTGCAATTGATTCTTTAAGAAGAACTAGTAGTCTAGAGAGATCAAATGAAATAACATTATAATAAAGTTATTTCTGAGACCCCACATTTTTCCCAATAAGACACGGGTGCATCTCAATTTGTGCTTCAGACAAGCAGACACAGCATTCTGACATCTAGTTAACAGTTTAATTACCAGTGTGTATATTAAAAGTTTTTAAAGATAGAAACTCTAATTGAAATTTTAGCTATAGCTGTCAGGTACCAGGGCCATGAATAAGACAATACATTCAAAAGATATTAAATCCAGATGCTTTAAATGAGTAGTAGCAGATATTGGAGAGATTAATATATTATTAGATTTCAGTGAGTAGCACATACTCCAGAAAAAAGGACCCTTAGTACAACATTACCTGCTGCTTGGCTTTTAACTTCAGAAACTCTATGCATACATATATAATGATATGGGTATGCTGTGTGTCCATCCTAAGATGAACAAAGCTTTAGCTACAAGCTGGTTCTGTTTGTATGTCTTGTTTTACATGAAGCGATGGAGCCACAAAAGCGTGGATTGAAACCCAAAGACACAATCTCAAGTATATATTTTTTGAAATGAGTGTCTTAGATACTATAAATGGTGACGAAAATTCAGCAGAGAAGTTATTAAGTGATTATTCTCAACTGAACAACAGTGAAAATGCTCTGAGCTACTTTCAGGTTTACTGGACTAATATAGAATGCTTGGTAAATATGCTAAGTGCATTTTTAGTTTTGATATATTCCAATTAATTATGGTTTGGCTGGGAGATAACTTCTTGTAAGGTCAAGACATATTTGTGATATGTTTCTAGTCATCACTATTGTTAGTTTCTACCCTTTTTATAGCAAGTGTTCTGGAAAACTTACTTTATCATTTGCATATAGGAGCCAATTATAAAATATTCAACATGGTAGTAGGAGAAACCATAGCAACTTTAACTTGTACAAGCACATTGTCCTGTAGCACTAATTCTTGTAATGAAAAACAATTCAAATAATTTCAAATATACTTTTGAAATCCTTCCTTAATATAAGCTTTCTGTTTATTAATGCTATAGCACTGTCATTTAAATGAAAGAAAACACTATAATTATTGTTTTTGATTAATAGGTCAGACGACTATGTATGACAGCAGAGTTTATAAATCCCAGGTCCATTACCAGAAAGCATGGAGAGTGGAAGATACTTCCACAGCGTTAGGACTTCTTAATTCATAAGATTTAAGCATGAGGTCTTAAACTTTCTTTAAAAATTCTGTCACTGTGCCAACCAAAGGATCAGAATAGATGGGATATAGCTAAAGGTTAATGTTTGCATGCCACGAAGTTCACAAATAAATGTTTTATTTCTTAGGGATTCTTGAATTCTAATGCAATAAATAATTAATTCAATAAATAGATAATTATTAAAGGTCACAGGGAAAATAGATTTCTAAGCATTCCTTTTAGTAGAATTATTTAAAGGACTTATGGCTAAATGGAAAGCCTAGACCAAACGTTTCTACATACAATTAAACTCAGGAATGATGGGGGAAGAAAACTGTTGGCTTACTCTTGATTTGTGTAATGGGAGTATAGAAAACCCTATAATAGTCTTGTTTGCTTGTTGATTTATATTTTTAATGCTTATGAATGCATACATATATAATGATATTACATTATTTCAGATTTCCTATTACCCTATTTTAATTTTAGTTTCATTACAGCATCTTATGTTTTGCTTCTGTCTATTGTTGCAAGGCTCAAACAAAGACGTTCATACACTACATAACACTCAGTGTCTTCACCAAAACTTAACACATTAGAAAAAAATGTGACATTAAATTTAATATTAAAATACTCATAAGAAGGGAAGATCAACAGTGATGAAATTTTCCATGTCTTTGTTAATTTTGCTTGCTTTATTCATTCTAAGTTTATATGCATATTTGATCTGTGGAATTCAGTTACTTATTTAATTTTATATATAAAAATGTTAATATTAATTTGGAATTATAATATTAATATGGAATTATATTAACTATAATATTACATATGGAAGTTAAATGTTTAGTTTGAAAAATACATTTCTTTTACTTTTTGACATTAAAATATAATTAAAACATTGCCCCTCTTCTTTTCTTCTAAACCGTCCCTTATACCTCCCCTTGATCTCTTTAAAATACATGGTATCTTTTTTTTTCATTAATTGTGGTTTTGTATATGTGCATATATGTATATCTATAAACATACATATTCTTAAGTTCATAAATATAAACTACTCAGCCTATAAAATGTCATTTGTGAGTATGTTTGCAGGGATGACCACTTGTATTGAAAAACTGGTGTGATCATCCACAGGTAAGACAATTTCTCCCAGTCTCAGTAATGCTTACTTGCCTGTAGTTTGTGAGTATGGTTGAAACTTCATGAGCTTTGATATACATGAACTACAAAAACATTGAACATGACATGAGAAATCCAAGGGTGCAATGATGGTATGCAAACCATGGTGATAGCAAACAGCTCTCCCATTGCACTTAAAACCTATTAAATAAGAAAGATTTTGTGTTTGATACTGGACACCTAGCAAAACTATTAAGAGCTATTAAAATCAAGGGAAGGAAAACCTACAGAGACTATTTTGGTTTAGGAATACTCTGCATAGGAAAAAATAGAATTCAAGATATAATTGTACTATATCACAAACAATACAATATATTTGTTCATTGAAATTACATTGTAGTAGGAATTTTAATCCAATTAATCTAGTTTTTGTATCCTCTGCATTTATAAGGAAGATCACAGCATTTGTAGCAAATTCTGTTCATTTTCCCAATATGTGAGATGCCATGAATCCTAAGTTTCTTTCCAGTCTTATAATATCCGGTTGTTTTAGCTATTTAAACTTACTTCATACCAAGTTAATTACTCACGTCAGGCTGATATAGTATTTGTACATTAATCATTTTGGTTAGAAGTCTTGAGTGGTCTGTTCTAGACCTTTATGACTTCTTAGAACTAGTTAGGATATATTGAAGCTTAAGCTGGCAAACAATCCAGAAGAAACCAAGCTTCTCTTTAGAGTTTCAAGATACATTTTCCCAACTCTAAAAATAAATGATAATTTTAACTTTCTTCCAATGAGTTATGAAATAAACATGAGTGCACAACAACTTAGTACAATAGGAATACCAACTGCTTATTCACTTTGTTCTAATAGTTCAACTCAATTGCAGTTTTACTTAGAATTATCATTGTTGAAAAGGCAAGTGGCAACTCAAAGTCAATGTTAGACTTTCATGGAAGATCATCCCTATAAACCTAGACCTGTGTAGTTACTTCTCCCTTTTTCCATATGGCTCCTATTCATGCTTGATGCCAGTTCTACAAGAAAACTTTTTCCAGATAAGAAAAACATTAAGCCTCTTGAGATCTTGAGTCTCCTGACTTTCCCCTTGGCTTAAATATATCTGTGCTTTTCAAATGATTTTCCTATGTGACATCTAAGAGGCTTTTCCCAATTTCAGTTATTTCTTCAGTTTATGAGCTATCTAAACTTATCTTGGAATTTATTAATTTTTAGTGTATTGATACATTTAAAGAAAACAGTTTCACATGTACAATATTTGGTAACTTAAAGTATTGATATGCAGTACAAAAGTCTCTGCTCATATACAGAAGATTCAAATTCCTTAAGCCATAGATGATATTGAAAAGTATAAATTAATTTCTTTTTATCTCAACATTTGTCAGATTGGAATAATGTTTGTAGTTATTTTTTAATTTATTTAATTATTTAAATCACATCATAATTTACTTATTCACACAGGGTTTATAAACACAAAAAGGCAGGATGTGGGGAAGGGAATGACACCAGAGCATAGGTTTTCGGGTAGGGAGTACTTATTCACACAGGGATTATAAATACAAAAAGGCAGAATGTAAGGAAGGGAATGGCACTGGAGCATAGGTGTTCAGGGAGAGTACAGATAACCATTCAGAACAGGGTATCAGCTGAGTGAAGGTTCCGGGGACAGGTCACTATGACTCTGCCTGTGATTCACTCGTCCTTATCTAAGTTGGTACTATCCGCCGAGGCTACCTATTTTTAAGATCTATGACTACTCAGGCTGGTAAATTTTCACAGGAGCTGCCTGTTTACAATAGCATATAGCCTTCTGTTTCAGTGTTTTTCCACAGAGACCCAGACTTTGTGTTAGCATGTATGTATGTCAGGCTTATTGCTGATTTTAGACCTATGGCTGATTTTGGGCCTTCAGTGTATACACAGGGCTGCCCCTGACATCTCTCCCTTCTCTAAGTATAGAAGGGCCTTGGTGATTCTAATCTTGCGAAGGCAGGGATAGAGGCCTGACCTCCGAAGTATTAGGACAAATGGATTGAGTTTCATCTTCATATTTTGTTTAATATGTGTGTGTGTAGGTAGGCGTGTATTTTTGTATGAGTGTGCATGCCTTGTATGCATATATGTGTAGAGACTGGTTGACAACTTTGCATATCACCCTTATAAACATAACCTTATGCTTTGGTAAAAGTCTCTTATTGGGCTGGAGTTTACTACATAGGTCAGACTAGACTGTCAGTGAGCTCTAGAGATATGCTTGTCTATCTGTTTATACTCAAATTTTAATCACACATGCATGCACATGGATTCTATAGATTGAACTTAGTCTTCATACTTGCACAGTATCCATATTACCAACTGACTATCTTGAACCTATCTTTTTTTGTACTGATTCCATAGAAGATTCATTCCTATTGATTGGTTTCTTTATTAGCTCATTATAGGATATGAATTTGTCTTTATTAAGAGAAACTTCACTTAAAAGCATAGCTTTATGGCTTCTCCATAACATTTCAAAATTGCCTTAAGAATTACTCATGCATGTGGAAGTCTTGATTATATAACAGAAATGATACTTGATCAGAAAAAAACATGGTTCATGACAAGCAATATAATGATCAAGACATCTATAAGTGGTCAATGGACAGATAGGTACAAAATGAAGATTTTTCTGGACAAGGTGAGATTTACATGTCAAGCAGTGCAATAAAGGATGTGATAATCTTATCACAATATGAAATATTTTCTTCACTTTAGAATTGCTGAAGCCATGGAAAAGGAACTTCAAATGAGTGTGTAGGAATCCTGTGCTATCATGGTTGTCTCTTTTATCATTCTTACAGAAGGATTATTTCTTAGCTCTGGAAGATAACATATAGCCATATACTTAATGGTAATCAGTTAATATCAAGGGAAATTAATATGCATTATATGAGTGGAACATATCTTTAATATATTGAAAACTACTGTAGATATAGAGAAATTGGGCACTTCGTAGAGGATGAGTTCATGAGAACTCCTCCCCTTTGAAGGAGTTAGAGTGGAAATGTATGGGTTCTTTGGAAAGTCAGTTGTGTCAGATGGTGATTTGCTGGGGCAGACATTTGAAGAAGTGTTTTCCTAAAGCAGACACAGATGATAGGATGATTTGCTAAAGAAAATTTGTGAAAGGAACATGAAGCGCCCAACAGACGGTAGATTGTGCTGGATGGTATTGGCATGCCTTGTCATTCCTTGATGGTCATTGTTTGTTATGACTTCATAGAAAGAAACATGCCAAAATACTTCTGACAGCTGCTTGCCACTTCTGCAGACTCCAGGCAATTGGCAGGGTGATATATACTGATAGAGACTCATGTAGAGTTTTGCTAAGACAGATTGACATGGTGTTTTGCTGAGGCAAGACTCATGGGAGGCAAGACCCATATGAGAACATGTGATATTTGGGGGACTATAAATATGATTCAATGGACAGTGACAAGGGGCTTGCACAGCTAGCTTTGCAATGCTTCATTGGTCTTGTGTCTTGGTCTCTCTTCCTCTTCATGGATTTTCACTTTGTTGAGAGAAGCACAACAGAGAACTTCTGGTATCGCATTTGGTCTTGATCTCTCCTGCTGACTGATGCCCATTTGTGGAAGGCCTGGCTGTTTCAGTTGGGTCGTGCCATCGCTGCTAATTTGTGCTTGCTATTCTGACACTCCTAAACTGGACTTAGGTATACATTCTGAAAATGAAGATTGAATTTACTCCAAAGAACTGTTTCTAAACAGCTCCAATTCCCTGTATCCTAAGAACTATTTTTTTTTTCCACTACCTCTGGTGGGTGGTGGGATAGAGAGGATGTTAAAGCATTTAAAAACCCTTATTAAAAGTAGATTTTGAAAAAAATCTAAGACAACAAAACCTAAACTATTAAGTTTCTAGTTATCTGTCTTTTACATAATTCCTACCATAGAAGGACTTTAATGAAATTCTTTTTTCCTATAGCTTCTACCTGTGAAAGACAAAAAGAAGCCTGTGCAAAAGGCTAGACTTTTGATTTTGGATTTCTCAGCTTGTAGATCCATAAAAGAATATGTTGCTATTCTTCACAAATTCCTTATCTGTGGTATTATGTTGTACTATTACAGAATGGACTAAGACAATGCCATACTTCTGGTTAAAGTATGTACTTTAAAAGGCTTTTCCCTCTTTTCTCACCTTGATAGAAATTCTGGACACATGGTTTCTCAACTTGTGTTCTTTAAGACAATGTGAAAGCTGTAAGTACCTACACCTTTGTCCCTTCCTGTGACAAAATTCAACAGTAATGAACTGATAATTCTGAATGGATATCTGTGATTTCATATGAACTGAGGAATAGCAGCATGATGTTCAAAACATTTGTTCTCTGAGTAGATGACATGGCTGTCAGAAATCTGAATCAGACTGAAGAAAAACAGACAATCCCTCCCCCAAACAGACTTCCTATATAGGAATGTAGCATTTAAAAACAATCTGCCACTTACTTCTTAGAGCAGTTTCCATAACATTGAATGCAGGCAAAAATTATGATTCATCTCAAGACTAGATATTCTTTACCAGTGAGTTGATATTAACCTTTTCCTTAATGATATTTATTGCATATTTGCCATTTTCTTTGTATTTCGTGTTTTCTCTTCTCAAGTCCAGGAACACAGATGTAAAAGTTTTCAGTGGCCAATTATATATACTTCACTTTAGTCCCTCTGTTAATTTCTTGATCTTCACAGAATGACACTACTTTAATTAGCATCAGTTTTAATTACTCAAAGCAGGTGCTCTTTTTTATTCATCACATGTAATGGTGCTTCAGATTCCTATTCAGGCATTTGACATGTTTTATATTGTTTGTTAGTGATTTCTCACCTTTTGTCATTTTAGTTAATATTGAAGATGCAATAAATAAAACTTGGTTTTTAAATCAACCTTAACCCTTAGCATTTTAATATCTAAATCAGTTTCCATGAACTGAGACTATTGCTCTCAGGCCTGAAGCCTGAGTTTAATGACAGCGTCATGTAATAAGAGTGATTCTTTTAATATGAGAAATGAAATACACTTATTCTCAAGTCTATTTCTCTCTGCCTTTTTTTTTCTTTCACAAAGTTTGTATTAAAACATTTCTGCATGTCACTTCTGCCTTCAGAACTGATTAGCACAATCTGCTCTCTGTGGAAATGAGCCTGCAATTAGTTTGTAAGACTTTCAGAGAGCCAATTCAACAACAAATCATAAATACATTTATATTTTTGTTTAAAAAGTAGAATATTTTGGTACTCTATTTTCCTTGTAATGAAAGCTAATTAGATTCAAACAATGCCTGTAATTTCCTCCTATTATATCATGCATAATACAGCTATCTGGGATTTTTTTCACATTGTTATCATCTATATTTAGTGTTAGCACTGTTTCACACTTGTGTTTTTATTTTCTCTCTCCCCTCTCTTTCACTTTCTTAGCTTTTCATCTTGTATTAGGTAAATATACAAGTATATAATTAAATTCCTTTTCAACTTAGGTTTCATTCTGTTAAAATTTATTTTGTCATCATCTTCTAAGATTTGTTGATATTTTGTTTTAATTTTATTTAATCGTTTTTATTTTTTACACGCCAGATTCCCCTCTGGTCCACCCTCTGACTATTCCACATCCCATACCTCCCCTTCTCCTAGTCTCCATGAGGATGTTCCCCACACACCACACCAGACCTCATTCCCTGGGCCTTCAGTCTCTTGAGCATTAGGTACATCTTCTCTGACTGAACACATATCTGGCAGTTCTCTGCTGTACATGTGTTGGGGACCTCATATCAACTGATGAATCCTGCCTGGTTTGGTGGTCCAGTGTCTGAGCGATCTCAGGGGTCCAGGTTAATTGAGACTGCTGGTCCTTCTGCAGGGTTGCCCTCCTCCTCAGCTTCTTCCAGCTCTTCCCTAATTCAACCACAGGGTTCAGCAGCTTCTGTCCATTGGTTGGATATAAATATCTGCATCTGACTTTTTCAGTTGCTTGTTGGGTCTTCCAGAGGGCAGTCATGCTAGGTCCCTTTTTGTGAGTGCTCAATGGCCTCGGTAATAGTGTCAGACCTTAGAACCTCTCTTTGAGCTGTATCCCACTTTGGGCGTGTCACTGGACCTTCTTTTCCTTTGGATTTTCTCCATTTTTGTCCCTGTAGTTCTTTCAGACAGGAACAATTATGGGTAAGAATTTTGACTGTGGGATGGCAAACACATCGCTCACTTGGTGCCTTGTCTTTCTGCTAGAGGTGTGCTCTACAAGTTGCCTTTCCCCACTCTAGGGCATTTCATCTAAGGTCCCTCTGTTGAGTCCTGATAGTGTCTCACCTTCCAGGTCTCTGGTACATTCTTGAGAGTTCCCTACCTTCTACTTCCAGAGGTTGTCTGTTTCTGTTCTTTCTGTTGGATATTTTTCTTAATGAGATAAAGAAAAAATCTTCCATTCACTGTTGCCAGTATTATTGCTACTAAGAAATAATGTAGGAACTGGAGAGATGGCTCAGTGGTTACAAATATTGACTGCTCTTCCAGAGGTCCTGAGTTCAATTCCCAGCAAACACATGCGAGCTCACAACCATCTTGATGGGATCTGAATCCCTCTTCTGGTGTCTCTGAAGAGTTACAATGTACTGATACACAAAAAATAATAAATAAATCTTTAAAAAATAAAGAATACATGATTTCATTGATGTAATGAATTTATTATTTATTCCTCTTATATTTTTATGATTTCTTCTTTCAATTTCCGTATGTTTATTAGTAGCTAAGTCTAATGTTTGGCTGTGCACCACCTCCCTGCATGTATATAGCAGAAGTGCAACTTCATGCAGGTTCCCTAACAACTGGATTGGATGTTGTCCCTGACTCTGTTGTCAGCTGGTGAAACCTGTTTCCCTGCCTGGGATTCCTGGTCCATCCTCAGTGAGAGAGAATGTGCCTAGGCTTGTGAATGAAATGACTTGAAATGCTAGGGTAGCTTGTTACTCAAGGAGACTTCATCTTCTCAGAGGAGAAGGGGAGGGAGGATGAGGTAAACGCTATGTGAGGGGAGACTGGGAGGAGAAGGAGGTGAAATCTTGATTTAAGTTAAATAAATAAATTAGTCAATGGAAAATCATTCTGTTTCTAACTAATTTTTGAAGAATATACAAAATTCTTTTTCTTCATTTATTTTCTTTATTTTTGTAACCTACAATGTCACTTTAAAATTTTTCTTGTATTTTTGCTCATTTTTACCACTCTTAGTATTTTTAAGAATGGTTTTTCAGTTTCCCATTCAATAGGGAGGGATAGACCTTATATTTTATTATTTGTATTAAAATAGTAAAACAAAAATAAGGAACTACTTTTGTGGCATTTTTTTTTTACAAATGTTCTAAAGAAGCAAAAGAGAATTTCAAACATTAAAATACAGACTCAAACCTCATAAGAAAATGAACAACATTTGCTCATTAGTTAAAGCCAAAGTCGTCACATAAAAGAGAGAATTTATCATTAAATTTCAAGAGGCGAAGAATTGACTACATCTTCAGAAAGATGACATGATTATAACTTCAAATTATTTTCCTTCTCAAATATTAAAGGTATTTGCAGATCCTTAGACCTGTTTGTCTATTTAGTCTATTTAAATTAAAATGCAAGATTGTAATCTATTATTAGATTATTTTTCCAATACTGGTGATCTGTTCCCTACTGTAATGAACTTTCCCTGTGCTAGCTACTTCAAATCCTTTATTCTGGACCCATAGGATTGAACATGATTATGAAAGATAAACCTTAGTAATAAAAGATGAAAAGAGGTTATGACAGTCTTATTAAACAGAAAAGGCAACTGCATTTGATTTTAATCTTATAGTTACCCATGTTATTAAAACTGCATTAGAAGTACAGGAAATAAGCATATTTATTCATAATATTCTACTTTAAAAATTATACTTTCTAAAGAGAAGAACTTTGTAGAAATAATGCATTACTAGTGGTTTTTGCTACATGAAATTCATAGTGGTAACTGAGCTTTGTTCTGTGAAAATAATTTTTAACATAAAACTATTTGATAGGGACTAATATAAAAATGCTGCTAGTAAAATATCTACTATGATTCTTGTAGTTTTAACACAGGGAGTAAAGAAAATGCACATTTCTTGAATTTATATATTCCAGATTAATTGTTTTGTTTTTAACCTATCAAGATGTCAGAAAAATCCAAAGGGGGTCTCTGCAGGCAAGAGAGTCCAAAGTCCACAATTAATTTCAAAGACTTCGTTATACTGAGAGATGAAATTTGATTATCAAGCCATTGACAGAGGCAGCCAAATTGGAAAACCACTAATAATTACGTAAATTGCACAATCACTTACTTTTGGAAATGAACCAAATCCTATTGAATGTGGATACCATTCTGGAAGAGTTACATAGAAAACACTAATGTCACTAATCTAGAAATATACTGTTGTAGTGACATTGCTTATATAATATATGCATCCTAATGGAATTTAATTATAGGAACAAAAATCACATGTGATGCCCTAGCTGCATTAGAATACAGAAACGGAAAGATATTCCAGTTTCCATATCCCGAATAGTGTCGGAAAGTATTGGATAATGGTCAATTGCTCATGTGGTTACTTGGTACCAGAGAAGACCATGTCTCAACGACTGTGGTTGAGAACTAAATATCCTACAGACTAGTAATGTCAAGCAGCATATTTATCCTATGCCTCTTGTCTAAGACTAGGTATGGTCAAACTCAAATATTGGTACAATCTTGGGATATACTCTGTGCCTAGGTTAGTTATTAGAATATGATCTCTCTTTAAGATGGCTGTCATGGAATCAATGTTGTGAATTTATAAACTTACAACCTGCTCTGTGCACCTGGCTCTGTGCACCTGGCTTTGACTTTCTCATAGTGTGGCAGACTATGGCTTGTGGCATCCATTTCATAAGTGGAAGGAAAGAGTTCAGATTTTCTTCTTTGTGATATATATATATATATATATATATATATATATATATATATAATTTTTGCATGTGTGTATGTATTCTGATTCACATATGAATGTGAAAATACATATATTCATGTACACAAGCATGTGTGCATGTGGGTGTACAATTCTGAGGTTTACATAAAAAAAAAAAACCTGAGTATTCAAGTTCTCCCTATGGTGGTGACGATGATGGTGTGTGGTGGTGGTGGTGGTGGTACATGAGCAATGTTAAAGATCACAGTTCCATCCCGACTCTCCAGGACAATCAAGTCCTCAATAATCTCTCTCTCTTTCTCTCTCTCTCTCTCTCTCTCTCTCTCTCTCTCTTTCACTCTCTCCTCTCTCTCTCTCTCTCTTCACTCTCTCTCTCTCTCTCTCTCTCTCTCACTCTCTCTTGCTCTCTCCTCTTCCTCTTTCTGTCTCTCTCCTTCTGTCTCTCTGTTTCTATCATCTATCTATCTATCCATCCATCATCTATCTGTCTATCTATCTATCTATCTATCTATCTATCCATCCATCATCTATCTGTCTATCTATCTATTTTGTAGCCCTGGATGTTCTGGAACTTGCTCTGTAGATCAGAGATCAGCTTGAACTCACAGAGATTTGCCTACTTCTGCTTCCAGAATGCTGGGATTAAAGTCATGTGCCACCACCTCCTGGTAAGCAAAATAAACCAAAACAAAAAGGACTCAAACAAAATAAATGTCTGTGAAAACTAAATGGTAAATAAAATTTTTAATAAATGTATTAAAAGTATGATTTAATCATTAACAGACTAAACAGAAAAGATACACACACATACACACACACACATAAATGTTTAAAGCAGTATCAAAAGAAAACCACATACTTTTGAAAAACAACATATAACCAATGCAAACTTTACATAGTACTGCTGAATTTCCCATAATGTTCCATATTGCATTACCTTTAAATTTTATATGCAGGACATTTATTCTATTCAACAAGTCTTATAGAGACATAGTAAACAGTGTAGACCCTGTTTTCCCTTTGCCACTTTGTTTCCTATGCATGAACATAATATGTTAAGATGAATATGTTAAGAGGTCCCTGAGATATCCTTGCCATGCCCATGGTTTATCCTGTCAGTACAACTCTCTGATGAACACTCAGAGCAGTCAAAGAGATTTAACTCCTGGGCTTATTCAATGAGGTCTTCTATGCTTCTTCTCCTAACCTTGGTATGTCCACTCTTAAAATCATAGTATCCCTGCTCCCTTCATTTGAATGACTATCCCAAGATCTAATACCTATTTGTACTTTTAATAGCTTCTAATCACAGAATGCAAGTCTTAACTATTTTCTTTGTACAAAGAAATTTTCTATTCCTCCCCTATTCCATGTTCAGTTGAGACATTCTACTTCTGAGTCAAATTTGTTTTCTTTACTTGACTCCCTGGAAGGAGTCCTAAGGAGATTATTTCTGGGAGCAGAAAAAACATCAGTGAGTATACACAGTAGTGAAAGCCTTTCCAATTATAATTACGTATACCACTACCAACCACAAGAAGTACTCAGTAAGTTATCATTGAGTGTAATTTTTTTCTTGGAGACTATTGTTGGAGCCATATCTATGGCGAATACATGCTTCTTTCACAACATGCCATTACATGTTCAATTACTATCAAGGCTCAAGATCAAGCAAAGAGTTATTTCTGGCAACTTGAAGTATCAGACTTTTCTCCCAAACCTAAGCAGCTTGAGCTCTGAGTCACCCTCTAAGCTTTCAATAGTCTTAATCAATCATCCTGATTAGACAGGCAGTTTAGACACCATCACATTCAGAGGCTAATAAGGACAAGGCATGAAGTGGTCCTTGAGTATTTCTAGTCTGAGCCAGCTGGAGAGCCATTCTGCCTCTTTATCTGACTCAGATCTGGCAGTTTGACAAGCCACTTAATAAGTGTGTCAGTGCAATATAACTAAGTACATTGGTGATGCTTTCAGCATCCAGAGATCCAAGAACCATTCTGTATCTTTCTCAGTAGAAGAGAAATTACATTGCAGTAACTTTCCTTCTTTCTGGCAGAATAATCCTGACACAGCTAGACCTGCAGTTGCCAGACTTTAGATGCCCAATTGGTGTGAAATATGACTCTCATTCTGGCACAAGTAAGCTGTGTCTTTGCTGTCTGCAGGACACACCATCTAGAGAACACCATGTTGCACAATCATATCCTGGTGGTTCTTTAAGTTAGATGAATAGAACTTATGGCCTACAAATCTGGTCCTAGGCTTACCATCAAACATTTATAGTCCCATTGGCTTAGGGAGCCACATGCTTCTGATGTTTTCTGGCAATGGAAATGGAAGGAAAGAACATAATTGTTTCTAGAACAATTTTGCATAATGACTATTAGAGTCTGTTATCATTTATCACAATAAAAAGGCAAAAGTGAAACTTAACTTGAGAGTTCATCCTTAACATAGTTGGGAATATATAACAATTCTGTTTTCTATATAGCCTTCAGCTACTTTGTTTCAGTGGCTACTTACTGCTTTTGGAAAGTCTCACCCTTAGCTGGAAACCAACATGCCACACTCCATACAGAAGTGTTAGGGAGAATTTAAGTGTGTCTGAAGCTATCTATTGAAACCACAAATTCTTGAGTTGGATTTATAAACATCACGTGATTCTCAGAAGTCCAGGGTTTGTATAATTAGCATTATTACATTCTGTACTCAAGAGAACTGAATTGCTCTACAGCTAGTGTTGAATGACACTGTCACAGTAAACTTAATTTTCTTTCTCAGCAGCAACTTGCTCAAGTAAATCATACACTCTTTTAAGATAGAACAGGAAGAGGTATGTGATACATACATGTTTCATATAGGTCTGTAGCTTCCTTTAAACAGTCCTATTTTCCTTTATTTAGTAACTGTGTTTGTATGAAAAATTCCAATATTTGAATTGAGAAGGAATATGATCAACTTCTGTCTGACAGTGCAATTTTGCATTTTTTCTTTATTATTATTAAAATTTTTGTTTGTTTTTAATTTTTTTATTGGATATTTTATTTACATTTCAGATGTAATCACCTTCCCCCATTTCACCCCTCCAAGGAACCCCCTATCCCATCTTCCCTCCTCCTGCTTCTATGAGGAGATGCCCCCACCTACCCTCCCACTCCTACCTTCCCATCCAGGATTTCCCCCACATTGGGACATCCAGCCTTCACTGGACCAAAAACTTCTTCACTGACCTATGCCTGACAATGTCATCCTACCCCCAGCTGGGGCGGTGGGTCTCTCCCTATGTGCTTCCAGGCTGGTGGTTTAGACTCTGGGAGCTCTGGTTGGTTGGTATTGTTGCTCTCCCTATGGGGCCTCAAACGCTTTCAGCTCCTTCAGTCTTCTCTCTCTCACTCCTCCATTGGGAATCCCATGATCAGCTCAATGGCTAACTGTGAGCATCTGCCTCTGTATATGTCAGGCTCAGGCAGACCTCCAAGGAGACAGCTATATCTGACTTCTATCAGCATGTACTTCCTGGCATCCACATCAGCGTCTACCTTTGGTGACTGCACAAGGGATGGATACCCAGATGGAATAGTCTATGGATGGTACCTTCTTCAGTTTCTGTCCCATGCTTTGTCTCCATATTTGCTCCCATGAGTACTTTGTTACCCCTTCTCAGAAGGGCCAAAGCATCCACACTTTGGTCTTCCTTGTTCATGAGCTTCATGTGGTCTGTGAGTTGTATCTTGGATATTGCTAGCTTTTGGGCTAATATCCAATTATCAGTGAGTGCATACCATGTGTGTTCTTTTATGATTGGGTTACCTCACTCAGGATGATATTTTCTAGTTCCATCCATTTACCTGAGAATTTCTCAAATTCATTGTTTTTAATAGCTGAGTAATATTCCATTGGGTAAATGTACCACATTTTCTGTATCCATTCCTCTTTTGAAGGACATCTGGGTACTTTCTAGCTTCTGGCTATTATAAATAAGGCTGCTATAAACATAGTGGAACATATGTCCTTGTTATATGTTGGAGCATCTTCTGAGTATATGCCCAGCAGTGATATAGCTTGGTCCTCAGGTAATGCTATGTCCAATTTTCTGAGGAACCGCCAGACTGATTTCCAGAGTGGTTGTACCAGCTTGCAATCCCGCAAACAATGGAGGAGTGTTCCTCTTTCTCCACATCCTAGCCAACATCAGCTATCACCTGAATTTTTGATCTTGGCCATTCTGACTGGTGTGAGGTGGAATCTCAGGTTGTTTTCATTTGCATTTCCCTGATGACTAATGATGCTGAACATGTCATTAGGTGCTTCTCGGCCATTCAAGTTTCCTCAGTTGAAAATTCTTTGTTTAGCTCTGTACCCCATTTTTAATAGGGTTATTTGGTTGTGCGGAGTCTAATTTCTTGAATTCTTTGTATATATTGGATATCAGACCTCTATCGGATATAGGATTGGTAAAGATCTTTTCCCAATTTGTCAGTTGCTGTTTTGTCCTATTGACAGTGTCCTTTGCCTTACAGAAACTTTGCAATTTTATGAGGTCCCATTTGTCAATTCTTGATCTTAGAACATAAGCCATTGCTGTTCTGTTCAGGAACTATTCTCCTGTGCCCATGAATTTGAGGTTCTTCCCCAACTTCTCTTCTATTAGTTTCAGTGTATCTTGTTTTATGTGAAGGTCCTTTTTCCACTTGGACTTGAGTTTTGTACAAGAAGATAAGAATGGATCAATTTGCATTCTTCTACATGCTGACCTCCATTTGATTCAGCACCATTTGTTGAAATACTGTCCTTTTTCCTTTGGAAGGTTTTAGCTCCTTTGTCAAAGACCAAGTAACCATAGGTGTGTGGGTTCATTTCTAAGTCTTCAATTCTAATCCACTGATCTTCTTGCCTGTCTCTGTACCAATACCATGCAGTTTTTTTTGTTGTTGTTGTTGTTTTTTTTTTTTTTTTTTTTTTGCTTGTTTGTTTTTTAATCACTATTGCTCTGTAGTACAGCTTGAGGTCAGAGGTGTTGATTCAGAACACCAAATAGATTGGATGAGAAAAGAAAGTTTCCTTCATAACATAAGTAAAACACTAAACATAAAAAATGAAGAATTAATATTGAAAGCTACAATGGGAAAAGGCCAGGGTAACATATAGAATCATAATTTAGAATTACACCAAACTTCTCAATAGAAATTCTGCAAACCAGAAGAGCCTAAACAGTTGTCCTGAGCACTCCAGGAGAACACAGAGGCCAGCCCAGAAAGCTATACCCAACAAAATTTTTAATCACCATACAGGGAAGAAACAAGATCTCCACAATAAAGTCAAATTTAAACAATATCTATCTACAAATCCAGCCTCACAGAAGGTAATAGGAAGAAAAGTCAAAACCAAGGATGTTAACTGTATATAGAACAAAACAGGAAATAATTTTATACCAAAGAAAAAATAAGAAAAGGGAAGTAAGCCGCCCCACACACATACATACACAAATACACACACTTTCTAACACTTTCTAAATAATAAGAAGTTATTTAACTCTTGTTAAATAACAAGAGTTAACAGTCATCGGTCATTGATAACTCTCAAAACAAAATGGAACCAATTCCCCAATTAAAGGAACTAGACTAAAACAAGGATCCATCCTTCTGCTGCTACAACAAGAACAGCAACACCAACAACAACCACACAAGATTGACATTATCTCATACTAAAGGGATGGAAATAAATCTTTCAACCAAAGAAACCTAAGAGCAAGCTGATGTAATCATTCTAATACTGAACAAAAGATTCTTCAAACCAAAATTAATCAAAGCAATGGTAAGGACACTACTTATATACATCAAAGGAAAATCCATGAAGATGACATTTCAAATCTAAACATCTATGCCCTGAATTTGAGAGCAACCACATTGAAAAAAATCATTACTAAAGTTTAAACCATATATATATATATCAACTCTCAAACATTGATAGTGGGAGACTGCTATTCTCCACTCTCACCAATGGACAGGTCACTCAGACATAAACTAAACAGAGATATACTAGAGACATCAGATATTATAAAGTAAATAGATCTAAAAATGATCTACAGAACATTAAACACAAACACAAAAATGTATATTTTCTTCTCAGTGTTTCATGAAACTTTCTGTAAAATTTAGCAGATCCTCAGGCACAAAGCAAGTCTCAAAGACAAAAGCAAATTGAAATAATCCCATGTATCTTATCAGAACACCATGGATTAAAGTTGGACTTCAACAATATAAGAAACAACCAAAGCCTACACCTTAATGGAAACTGAAGAACCCTCTACAGAATGACTCATGGGTCATGACAAAGATAAAGAAAGAAATTAAAGACTTCCTAGAATTCAATAAAAAATGTACAATAGAAACTTATGGGACACAATAAATGAGAAGCCAAGAGGAAATTTCACACCACTAAGTACACACACATACACACATACTCACACAAAAACACACACACACGAAGTTTTCATATAGCAAGTCAACAACACATCCAAAAGCTCTAGAACAAACAAAACAAAGAAAAAAGAAGACACACCCAAAAGTAGCGCTATGTCAAACTGAGGACTGAAATCAATAAAATAGGAACAAATAGAATGATACAAAGAATTACTGAATCAAAGATTTGATCATTTGAGAAAATCAACAAGATATACAAACCCATATCCAAACTAACTAAAAGATGGAGAGGTAATATCCAAAATAAAAAAAAAATCAGAAATAAAAAGGAAGACAAAACAACAGACACTATAGAAATCCTGTTATAGTTTTAAAACTTGCACTCTACAAAATTGGACAATTTAAAAGAAATATATAATTGTCTTGATAGATATCACTAACAAAATGTAAGTCAAGATTACATAAACAAATTAAATTGACCTTTAACCCCTAAAGAAATAGAAGCAGTAATTAAAATCTCCCAACCAAACATAAAATAAAATAAAATCCCAGGGCTATAGAGTTTGTGTACAGAATTTTTCCAGACTTTCATAGAAGAGTTAACACCAAAATTCACAAATTATTGGACAAAATAATAACATTGCCAAATAAATTTTGTTAGGCCAGTCACTCTGAAACTAAAACCACACAAAGATTCAGTAAAGAAAAAAATGTATTTCAAAACTATTTCCCTTTTGGACATAGATAAAAATACACCATTCTAAGATAATATCAAAAAGATCATCCACCGTGATCATTTTGACTTCATCTCAGAGATGAGGGTGATTCCACATAAAAACCAGGCACTATAATTCATCATGTAAACAAACTGAATGAAAAAACTTGAGCATCAGCCTATAATCAACATCAAATTAAATAGAGGAAAAAATCAAAGCAATTCTCCTAAAATAACACACAAGTCAAGGCTGTCAATTTGCTCCATACCTACTGTGTATACTACTTGAGTTCTACCTGGAACAAAAAGACAGTTGAAGGAGATCAAGGAAATTCAAATAGGAAAGGAAGAAATAAATGTAACCTTATTTCAGATAATATGATACTACACTTAAGCAACCCCCAAATGCTGGCAGTGAACTCCTATGTCTGATGATTCCTTTCAGTAAAGTGGTTGGATTCAAGATTAACTTAAAAAAAAATCAGTAGCCCTCCTATATGTAAATAACAAAATACTGATAAAGAAATCAGACATACAACACCCTTCACAACAGCCACTATTAATATAATATATTGTTTGGTAACTCTACCAAGCAAGGGAAAGAGCTGTATGATAAGAACTTTAAGTCTTTTAAGAAAGAAATTGAAAAAGATATCAGAAGGTAGAAATAACTACATGTTCATTAATTGGTAGAATTATCATAATAAAATGGTTGTCCTATTAAAAGCAATCTAAATGCAATTCTCATTAAAATTCTAACACACTTCTTTACAGAACTTGAAAAGACATTATTCAACTTCATATGAAAAAAGAAAACAAACAGAAAAATCTCAGGATAGCTAAAACAATCGTGAACAATACATGAACTGTTGGAGTTGTCACCAACCCTGATTTCAAGCTGTACTACAGAGCTATAATTAAGACCACATGCTATTGGCATAAAAATGTAAGGCTGATCAATGGAATCTAAAGATTCATATATAAATCCACACACATATTGACACCTGATTTTTAATAAAGAATTCAGAAATACACAATGGACAAAAAGAAAGCATTTTCAACAAATAATACAGGTCTAACTGTATGGGTGTATGGAGAAGTTTACAAAAATGTAAATGGATCTTTATCTATCACCCTGCTCAAAACTAAAGTCCAAGTTCATCAAAGTTCTAAAAATTAAATCAGACACACTGAACCTGATAGAAGAGAAATTAGGGAATATTATTGAATGCATTGGCACAGGAGATAATTTCCTAAGGAGAACAATGATATCACAGGGACTAAGCTAAACAGTTAATAAATATGACCTATAGAAACTGAAAAGCATCTGCAAGGCCAAGGACATTGCCAATGGGACAAAAGGGAAGCCTATAGAATGGAAAAAATTTAAACAACTCCACATCCAATAGAGGGTTAATATTCTGAATATATAGAGAACTTAAGAAGTTTGTACCAACACAGCAAACAATTCAATTAAAAAGGAGGTTAAAGAACTAAAACAAAATTTAATAGAGAAATCTAAATGGCTGAGGAACATACAAAAGAAATGTTCCACATCCTGAACCATCAAGGAAATGCAGATGAAAACTACTTCAAAATTTCATCTTATACCTTTCACAATGGTTAAGATCAATTATATAAGTAATAGGTCATGGTAGCAAGGAATTGAAGCAACACTCCTCCGTTGCTGATGGGACTTTAACTTTTTCAGAGATGATAGAAATCAATGTGATTGTTCTCCAGAAAATTTGTAATTAATATAATTCAATATCCAGCGACACCACTCTTGGCATATACCCCAAAATACACTCTATACTATCCACAAGAACACTTGCTCAACTATGTTCCTAGCAGTTTTATTTACAATAACCAGAAACTGGAAATAACCTAAATTTGGATATAGAAAATGTGGTACATTTACATAATGGAGGATTAATCAGCTAAAAAAATCAAAGAACAAAAACAAAAACAAACTCTGAAATTTGCAGGCAAATAGATGTAAATAGAAGAAACAAAACAAACAACAAAACATCCAGAATGAGGCAATCTAAATCCAGAAAGAAAGCATTCTTTGTACTCAGTTATAAGTGTATATTAGCTACTAAGAATAATCACACTATAATCCATAGATTCAGAGATGGTAAGTAACAAGGGTACTAGAGCTGATTCACAGGATTCCCTGGGAAGGAGAAATAGAATAGAGTGTGTGCATGACTTGTAGCAAATGGAAATGGGTACCAGAGGGATAAGATGGAGAAAGGAAACACAGAGAGAGATGATTCGGATGAAAGGCATGTAGTAGGAGATGAGAAAGCCTAGCACAGTGCAATCTTCCTGGAACCTATGAAGATGATCCCAGCAAGGACTCCTAAAAGTGGAGCATACAGAGCCTGAAGTAGCTAAATTTGGTAACCTGGCAAGATCCAAGTGGTCAGACAGAGACACCAACCTACCCATAATACCTTCAACCCAACATTTCTTTCCAGTAAGCTGTGCTGTTGCAATGCCTTAGAGCTTGTTAGAGTAGCCAACCAATGACTGGTCTGCCAAGGACCATCCTTGGCATTGGAGAGGGGTTCTGAGCGAAGGAGTATCCCTGAATGGTGAAAACAAAGGACTGGAAGTCAAATTGTGCCTTGGGCAATATGCATGATAGATTTATTTATAAAATAATACTAATATATTGCAAATAGAACCAAGAATTTTTAATGCTTAAGGCATGATACCATATTATATATGCTAACTAATAGCTGATGCCTTAATCATGTCATGAATAAATGTTACATATTCCTTATTATAAGAAAAAAGAGCAAGGAAATGGGTTGTTATAATTAGTTTAATGTTTCTCACATATGGAATGATTGATATTTTCCTATAATCTCTTTCTTATATCACTGGTTGTGACCCTATCCCTTACTGGTTGAGCTGTCTCTGCAGCCCCTTTCTCTTCATCGTTATGGACTTCTGGTTTTCTTCTGTTGCCAATTCTTTGTCAGTTACCTGTCTGAAGTTACAAAGTGTTTCCTAATACCTTAAGACAGTTTTTAACTAGTTTCACCCGAACACTAGTTTTTCTTAAGAATATGATACCAAAATTTCCTCATGATGTGCTTAAAATTGAGTTCATATCAAAACATATATTGCTGATATTTTTGGTGCCCTATTATTAAGTGCCAAATATAATGCTTTGTGACAGCTAATTATTAGTTAATTGTGCTTTATAAGCCTTATTACAAAACATTTAATTTTCTAGTAGATTTCAGTTTCAGAGCCTCAACTTTCATTTCAAAAACAATACAATAATGGATAATATCTCTCAAAATATTTCACAGTGTACATACAAGTTCACACTAAGAAAAGAAAATCTCCAGAACCAAGAAATGAAAAGGAAACTCAAACACAGAACATTTGACAGTTATTAAATTCATACAGTGAAGCTAGGGTTTGGCGTCAGTCCTGAACACTGGGCTGCTTTCAACAATACCCAAGG
Source organism: Mastomys natalensis (assembly GCA_021653895.1). Classification (NCBI taxonomy): domain Eukaryota; kingdom Metazoa; phylum Chordata; class Mammalia; order Rodentia; family Muridae; genus Mastomys; species Mastomys natalensis. The sequence goes on along the minus strand of JAJTUV010002786.1, from coordinate 157,034 downwards.
AGGAAGGAGGTGAAAATGAATCTACAAAAATGCCTGTGCCTTGAAGGGCTAAGGCCAGAGAACTGAAGCAAGCTGACCTCCTTGAGACTTGGGTAGCTGATGAACCACTTCAAAAAAAATTGGAAAACTACAGGGTGTCTCTGAAACACAAGTAAATGGGAGGTTCCTTCCAAAGTAGCACAAGTATAAAGTGTTAGAGTCAGATTAAAAAACAAGTCAACAAAAAAGCTGTATGTATTCTTGAAGAAGTAGAAAAGCAAAAGGAGACAAAACATAAGGGAGGAAAGAAATGAAGGAGTAATGACATAATTACATTTTAACCACTGAAATAAAGAAGTAACTAAAAACAATATAATATCTTCAAAACACATATAACTTTATCATTAATCATTGCTAAACATTACGAAAACATACTTAATTTTAAAAGGTAAATAAATTTACATACACATTATGCAGAACCTATCAATAATGAATAAATTAATTCTAAGCTTGCCAACCTGACTGATTCTCCAAAATATGAGACCCGTCATATAACTTAAAAAAAATACTGTACAATTTTAATATTAAAAAATAAAACAGTACTTTAGTATTTGAACATTTGCCTAGCATTCATAAAGTCTTGGTTCATGTCTTAGATATGAAAGCTTGCGTGCGCGCGCCACACACACACACACACACACACACACACACACACAATTAACACTTTTAAAATTAATTTAAATACTTCTAAAATATAAAAATTCTGATTCACCTTTTGGGCTCACTCAGTTGGCCAACTGCAGAGAGTAATTCCCCAACTCCTTTAATCAATTAATATTCAACAGTGCCTGAATTAGAGAAAAGGTCTTCTGAATTCTTATCTATCCATGATAGATTGTTGAAATACAATTCTTTTGCAGACACAGTGCGTCCAATTGCAGCTTGTGTGAGATTATCAGAGCAATCCTCATGCCTTTCCTAACAGATAGATGACTTTTACAACTCTGCTCTCTTATCTCCTAGTTCTTACATTATTTCCACTGCCTCTTCCCCAGTGTTCCCTAAACCTTAAAGAGAAAAGTACAAATGTCTTGTTTACGGCTAACCACAGCCATGAGTCTGCATTTACCTCTATTCATTAGACAGAGGTAAGAATCATTTGCCTATGAATACATGAATATGTAATTGGCAGCTTTGCGCTATGTCTACCTAGAAGAGTGAAAATATTAAGTTCTGCTATAGGTCCTCTGATCTCTTTGTCTATGGGTTTTTGACCTGATTTCCATTACCATGCATGGATTCCTTTCTTGGGGGAAAGTCTCAAATCCAATCAGAGAAGAGCTGATCTCTCCACATGATTGCTGAGCAACACAAGTATCCATATTCTACAAGTCAGGTTACTATTGTATTTTGCAGTGTTTATAACTGAAACAGTTTTGAAAATTCATGTTATAGAAAAAAATGGCTAGTAATTGGAATAAGTGTCCAGTGCATGGAAAAACCCAGATGATTTACAGTATTTTATTTCTTTTCATCAAATGTTTGCCCAAGACACTGAAAAACCTGGATGGGCCATTTGAGATGGATTTACATATATTGTACTTGTGACAGGCATGTGTGCATCTATCAACTTAACTTACATTTATCATCCCTTTTCATAAAGGAGTGAATGAAGGGATATTAAATTGCAATTTAGTCTATGTCTTCAAAGAACCATTTCAAAATTATATGATTGTAAAATTATTTTCATAGGTAGTGCTTCCTTTTTATTATGTGAATTTAGTTTCTTAGTCAACACACTACAGTTTCATTCATTAAAGGAAGGATACGTTTCTGCACATTTTGACTGAAGGTTAATGAAACTTTGCAAAAAATCCAAAAGTGTCAACTATTACAGACTTGGAGAAAGATGAGTATAAGAAATGGTATTTATTTCTAACGTGTTTGGAAACTTTGGTCATTAAACAATCCGGCGTTTCATTGTGCAATAATAAGAGTGTAATTAATATTTTCAGTTGTATAAAAACACATTTTCCAATTTCATCAGTTTGGGAGAATTTTATATTTTATTAATGTGTGTTAATTGTGGCAAGACTTTCAGCATGTTGATGCTTGCAGATGGATAATATCTATTCCTTTTTCCTTCTTCTCTTTTCTTTTCTAAATTTGCTTTCCCTTGCCATGTTCTTATGGCCCTTTTCAGATGTGTCAGGTTCATAAGGCTTCTGAAACACAGCATATAGTATTCTATACTTGTGTCAATGTACTCAGTTCTAAAAAGTCAATTATATCTAACATTGGTTTACTTCGTTGTTCCAATTCCACATAAATCACAAAATTAGTTCATATGTGTGTCATTTTCTGGTTTGGGAATGAATTTCTGAATATTTCACATAGAGAAAAAGGCATACATTGTCTTGCATAATTCACTTGCATCACCCAACTTTCATGACTTAATTTGTGTGAAATACGTTTTAAAGTCCATTATAAAATGATGTACTAGTAAGGTAAGCAATGTTTAACTGTCACATATATATTTAACATAAACAATTCATTCTGCTATTGATTTCAGGCTTAACTTTTCATCTAGCCAGGAAACATACCAATACTATTTTCATATTTTAATATGCAGTGACTCTTAATGGTCATAATTTGACTATCCTTCCTTTAATAAGTTAGGAATGCTGTAAAATGTGTTCTCTATCTAAGAATTGTTTTTTCCTAGCAGCACAAATTATGGGAGCATGAACAAAGCACCTGAATATATTTATGTTTGTGATAAAACTGCATTATCAGTCTAGAGACCAGTAGCTGAGCTGTAATGAAGCAATTAATTGTGTAGAAAAGATATAGAAAAATTATATCATTGTTTCATTTCCCTGCTCTGGGGGCAACTTATCCAGACAGCAGCTTCCAAATGAACTCATTCTACAGGTCTATCCACCCACGCCTCCACATCCTGGCTAACTTCAGTGAGACTGAATACTAGAAAGTATCTGTTGTTTCCAATCATCTCTCCTTCTTACTTATTTTATTCTAATTTTATTTTACTTTACTCTTTGTTTTAGTGAGGCAGAATTTCCACAAGCCTAAACTCATGAAGATAACTAAGTCTTGGAAGGTAGATGCTATGTTTGCACACCCACCACACACACTCATTGCATCGAATATTCTTCATATTGGACTTAAACAAAATGAGTTTAGGAGTTAGATGAAGGAATTGGGAAGTTAGTAGGGAACACAGATCTGATCTCCTGTATGCCAGCTTTGGTTTTCAAGTAGATGGATGGGCTTTTGTCCTTTGTTCCTGCTGTCTTCTTGTTAGTCAATGCTGTTTTAGGACTGGAACTTTCCTGTCCCTGCTCTTCTTTCTTCACTTTGTAGTTCATGGAATAATGCTCCTTAGATCTGTGTTGGACAAAAATACAGGTACCCCCAAACTCTGCATAATGATATAAACATTCTTTAAAAACCTCAGGTCTTCTGAAGTAAGCACTGCATCACTAATTTATAATAGCATATTCTATTAATTAGAAGTAGCAGTTTTTCTTTCTGTTGTTACTTTGTTTTATTTAATTTTGACTTAAGTTTTGCTTTATGGAGAAGATATCTATTTTATTGTTTTAATATCTGCATCTATTTCATTAACATCAAGTTTAAAATGAGAAAACAGTTAACTTTTAGCCAAGTTGCTGTTGACTATGAATAAATTCAGTGCACTTAATAACCTTCATTTTAATTTTAAATAAATATGACCCCGGTGTTTTTTTCATTAAACAAATATGATAGTCACAGTAACATTTGATCAAACTTATACATGATAAAATCATACAACTTATCCTTTTTTTGAGCCATATTTGAGAGTAGAACACAATAATGCTTGAAAGTACATAGTATTTGAAATAATTATTTCATCTACATATCTGTGTACTCATGTTTTTGATACATTCAATGTTGAAAATTACTTATAACTGGAGTCAAGTTATATATCTTTTATAACATATACACAGAAGAGTTTATAAAAGTAAAATTCAAAACCAAAATTATAGCATTTTTCAATGTTAAGACTGAACTAAAACAAAATTATCATCCTTTTATAAGTATGTTCATGTATTTAGTTATCTATAATTGCATATAACTCTTTTCTATAAATATTTTAAGGACATATTTTTGCACAATATTCTTTTAAATCTCATGTTGCTTGAACTATTATTTGAAGTTGCATTTCCTGACTAATAATAAAATCTTTAATTCACTCCTTTTGGTCTGAAGTAACACTTTGAGAAAGCAATCTCACCTTTAAGTGTTAAGTGCAGAGTAAATTCTGTTAAATATTGTTGATCAATATTATCTTTTATTTCTTCAGTTTTTTAATTTTTGAATATGTATGAATAATAAACTAACCATTTTATGGGTACTGCATTTTTCCTGTAGTTCTTAATATTTTATATAACACTTCATAAAATACCAAGATCTCATTAAAACTCTTGTCTATATTTAAAATAGTTTGAATATTTGCCAAACTAAAATGTTCCACAATCATAGTCTTTCTAAATTTAATTCCATTCTACTACATAATGTAAATGTTTCTAGTGCAAACCGGTTCTTCCGCCAATGATTTTTCCAAAGGTTAAGAAACTAATTAAAACAAGTATGCAATTTCAAGGAAAGTCATGCATTTCATTGCGGATTTTATCATTTATTATATTGGGCTCCTTTCTGCTTTCAGTATAAACAAACCTTAATGTCTTATTGTACAAGCTTTATTTTCAATGATTGCAAGTCTCTGAAACTTAAAAGTCTAAAACCTGGATGCTTCTATTAACTAGGTTGTTTCAAAATTTCCAAATAATTTTGAACAAAATGTTTAAATTTGGAGACTCATTAACATTTAACATCCGTACAGGTTGTTCTTAAGCTTATTAACAGTAGTTATTCAAATGCTTGAACCTTGGAAGTTCAATAGTGATGGTAACATAGAAAAGGGTACTTTAATATTAAACTATAGCTGTTCCTTCAATTTTCTAGTTTAGAAATTCTAGCTAAGAGTTGTAGGAGTGTTTTGACAATAGTAGCCTCAATTTTAATAGTTGAAACTTAGATTTTCACATTTACATAGTACTACAACTAATTTTGTTGTACTAAAAACTGTTGGAGTACATGCTAATGTAAATTTGACAAGTATTACCTAATTGTGTTCTCCATGGTAAACATGTCTGCCTCCAAGGTCATACCTCTTACCTGTGTTTGCAGAGGTACCTATAGTAATAGAAAGTGTTTCATAGCTGAAGACAGAACTTTCAGGGCTTGCTTTATGGACTTTCACATCACTATTGAGCTATTATTGGAATTAACTTGCTATCACTTTGTAGAAAATGTTATAGAACATGTTTAAAAAAGTAGCAACTTATTCGGCTAATGGTCCCAAATGTTTACAGCTATACTATGTGTGTACAGATATTAATGGGAATGTTAAAGAGTAATTTCAATTGTAAGTAACATGAAGATGCGCCATGTTCATCTGCATAAAAGGAAATAATGGTACTGTCTTCCAGAACAGTAATATGACAACATACTGCAGACACTTTGGGATCTAGCACACCTTTTGGGATCTGCCTCCTCAATGTTTGAAGGAACAGCCTGTTTTTCCCAATAGGCATAATGTCATTAACCTAGACCTAGAGTCATAGAATTATTTGGTGATCTCTTGCTTAGGCTGCGAGGCTAAGCACTGCAAGGGAATATAAATAAAAGTTTAAAATATCTATCTGAGTTCCCTGAGAGACAAGCCTGACTGCATAGGGGTTGATGTCAAAAGTATCCCTCTCCAGGAAAAAGACATCGGGATGGGTATGGCCCTCATGCCTCATTGGACAACGACAGGAGGACCTGAGCCATTGCAAGGTCCCCTTCAATTATTGGAGGTCAGGCCTCTATCCCTGCCTTCACAAGAATAGAATCACCAAGGCCCTTCTATACTTAGAGAAGGGAGGAGATGTCAGGAGCAGCTCTACATATACACTAAAGGCCTAAAATCAGCCATAGGCCTAAAATCAGCAATAGTCCTGACATACATGCATGCTAACACCAAATCTTGGGTCTCTGTGGAAAAACACTGAAACAGCAGGCTATAAGCTATTGTAAACAGGCAGCTTCTGTGGAAATTTACCAGTCCACGTAGTCATAGGTCTTATAAATAGGCAGCCTCGGTGGACAGTACCAACTTAGATAAGGACAAGTGAATCATAGGCAGAGTCATAGTGACCTGTTCCCTGAACCTACACCCAGCTGATACCCTGTTCTGAAAGGTATCTGTACTCCCCCTGAACACCTATGCTCCGGTGCCATTCCCTTCCCCACATCCTGCCTTTTTATGTTTATAACCCCTGTGTAAATAAGTAAATTATGATGTGATTTAAATAACTAAATACATTTTAAAAAATTAAAAAAAAAAAAAAGAAACTCCTCTTTTGGCCATTCTTTATTCTTGACAGTGGTTTCTTCTGAGATTTTCTTTGCCAGATCTAAAATGGAAATCTCTGAACTTGCAGAATCCCCCCATCTTTTATTAGGAACTGCATCAATTTTCCATATGACAAAGCTATAAACCCAGTACCTCAGGGAACAACTGTTTTTGGAGACAAAATACCTGAATATGTGTATAAAATAGCTTTATTTAAACCATAATTCAAATAACTAGTTTAAGAAATGCATCCTAATCACAGGAAAAGAGCTTTGGCATCAAGAAACCCCTTGAAAAGAGACATGTCTAAGGCAGCAACCCCTGTGTACATCCTGAATTTGGACTCCCAGCTTTAACAACTGTGACAAAACAAATCTCAGTTGTTTAAAGGGGAATTTAAGTTTAAGTATAATCATATCTTTTCCCCATCCTTCTTCTCCCTCCAGTCTTTGTGTGTCCTTTCCTACGCCTTCTCAAGTTCATGGACTCTTTTGTCTAATGATTATTGTTTCATTTAAATACATATAAAAAATACAGCTTTTCCTCCTCTCTGTCTCTGTCTCTCTTTCTCTCTCTCTCTCTCTCTTTTACACACACACACACACACACACTTGCATGCACACACGCACACATGTGTGTATACAACCTACCGAGTCCATTTAGAACTACACACTTGGGATTGGATAACTAAACAAGCTGCTTATTCCTAAGTAGGACGATTCTTCTTTCTCACTAGACTTTAAATGATGATAGTTATTTTAATTATTCATCTAAGGGTAGAGGCCTGTAAGAACTCCACACCCATATTGACATGTCACCTGCTTTTATCACTGTACATTGTTAAGCACCCAAAATTCTTGGGTAGAGTTTATCTGTCATAGCTAAAAGGAATAATCTCTCAGTTAAATAGTCTTTCATGGATATAAAAATGTTTTACAGAAAAATATTTAATGACATTTTCTGCAGTAGTTCACTTTAAACAATACTCCTAAGTAAAATTTCATTTTAGTGATAGGAGATTTTAAAATAGATGCACATTCATCACCAACCAATTACATAATCAGTGATGTCTGTGGAATTGTTGGTTAGGTAACAAATGTCATTAAATATTTTGGGCAAATTGCATGTGAAAATCAACTTTGTTAAGAAACAAACATTTGGTATTTAAGCAAGTACTTCCCCCTTTAAAAAATTATGTTTACTAATAATTTCCTGTTTATTTTAAATTAAAACAGATTTGCCTAATCAAATTTCTGTCAAATGGGAGGTAGATTTTCTGTCCACTATGCCTATGCCTTGCATATATCTTGTATTTTCCACAAACTCTTTCTCATATTTCCTTTTTCACATTTCTCAGAATATTTGCATACCTTAGAAGCCCTTGAATAGGCCACAGAAGAAGGCTGTATAGCAAGGAGCCAGCACCAGCACTTTATAATTCTACTGTGACATTCATGTTGAACCAGATTGCCCTCTTGACTAGCCAACAAATTCAGCCATACTTGGTTTAATTCTAGAGCATCTTTCATGTCAAATTAAGTAGTATCAAGGCTGAATCTCAGTCTGTAGTCATGTTAACATTATAAAGCAGTTCATTATCAAACACTTTTAGGCATAACTAGTTATTAACACTGGGTAACTACAATTTATTAAAAGCATAGTCACTTATTTTTGTAGCTACTAATAAATGTGTCTTATTAAAGTAAAAATTATGCAAAAAAGGGTATAAGTTAAGAGGGGATGGAGAGATGGCTCAATGGATAAGAGCGCTGACTACTCTTTCAGAGGTCCTGAGTTCAATTCCCAGCAATCATCTGGTGGCTCACAGACATCTGTAATGGAGTCCAATGCCCTCTTCTGGTGTGTCTGAACACAGCAACAGTGTACTCATGTAGATAAAATATATAAATTAAAAAAAAATAGGAGGAGACTGACTTCCTTGCTTTTATATCCTCCTTTTGCTCCCAAATCTTCTTTTGTCTTCTGCTGCTAACTTTCATTCCCTTAGGATAAGCTTCACTCCATATCTGGAATGTACCAGGATATTCATTGAATCCTTTTCTTCAGTTCTGTCTCATAATATAACAAAATGAGGTGACCATGTATAATTTATTCGTAATAGTATCTTTTGTTATCTATTGGAAGTATTCTCTACTTTTTGCACTGTGTAAAAACATCACTGGGATGTCATTTTATTTTTTTATACAACAATTTCTTTGATGCAAGTAAATTCTATGGGCATATCTAAGCTATCCATCTACCACGTTGTTGCATGAGATGTTTTCTTCATCTTCATATAATATGTAACAATATTGAACACTGAATCTTCAGTATTAAATTGGCTATCAAATACATTACATATATATAGGTCTCAGATTGGACAAATTGTAGTAAAAAGAGTTTTAAAATTAGCAAATCATCAAGAAGCTAATTTTGTGATAATTTAATAAAAATATTAAGTATTTATTCATATAATTTATTCACAACTATGATTTTATATTAATAAATGCACATGTATATGTATTTAGTTCTTTATAAGCAACCTAAGACTGCAGGACATTGTGTTGACTACTATATCTTTTTTTTATTGTTTGCAGTTGTTTTGTCAAAATGATGTTTCTCTGTGTAAGAGCCTTAGCTGCCCTGGAATTTACTTTGTTGACTAGACTGGAAGAACTCCACTTGCCTCTGCCTCCTGAGTACTGGGAGTAAAGTGATGTGCCACTATGTCTGACTTTACTAGTATTTCTAACTGAATCACCAACCGTGGAGCATACCCAGTCTACACAGATCTACCTCCATGGGCTGAACCTAGGCCTCCCTGCACATATGTTGTAAATGTGCAGCTTGGTTTTCATGTAGGTCTCAAACATCTGGAGTGGGGGCTATCCCAAAACATGCAGCCTGTATATGGAGTATGGTCTTCTAAAAAAAAAAAAAAAAAAACAGTTATTCAGTTATTCATGGAATATTATTTTTTTTTATATCTATTGTATTCAGTTTGCAACTACTTCATTGAGAATTTTTGTATGTATACTCATGAGGGATACTGGACTATAATTTATATATTTTTTGTTGGGTTTACACTTGATTTCACTATTTCAATATTATTTGCTTTGTGAAGGAGCTTATTGTGGTTCTGAATTTTTTTAAACATAGCTCAAAAAGTATTGCTTGTTTGAAGGCTCTATAGAATTCTTGTATAAGTATATCTGACCCTTGGTATTTTGCTTGTTTGTTTCTTTTCATTTTATTCTGTTTGAATGCTTTTTAAATTTTTTTGATTTGCTGAAAAAAAAATTAAAAATAAAAATTAAAAATAAATAAATAAATAAATAAATAAAATAAATTTTGTATTCATATGTAAATAACACAATGTCTCCTAAAATGCCATAAATGCATTTGAATTTCAGTCAAGAACCTTATTACTACTACAATCATTAAATATCCTCAAACTAGCACTGAGAGGTACCTCCATATCTCTAGACGTACAATATACACATTTACCTGGTTTGTTTTATGGAGGGCTCACAAACTGTAAATTTCTTTTTCAAATTAAACAAAAAATAATTCTTAGCTTTAACTGGGGATTACAATAATCAGTAGTACAACCTTCTATGAGAATTTAATGGTTAACAAAGTTGTTTCTTTGTAGAGCTAAGGAGATAGATCCATGGATAAAACACTTACAGTACAAAGACTAGAGTTCAGATTCCCAGCACCTCTGTAAACATTGCCTGGGTTTGTTTCGCCCCTTGTAATACAAAACTCAGAAGGCAGAGACAGAGGGTATCAGCTACCAGGATTAAATTGACTAAATAAAATACCATTTTGGGTGAGCTTTGCATTTAACTGAAAGATATTGACTCAATTTATAAGATGGGGAGAAATACAGCAAGATTAAAGACATTGTTAGACTTATACACACATGCACACATTAGCATATGCATCTTCCCCACACATGTGCCCGTACTAATGCAAGCAAGTACAGACACATTCATAATACACACAAGCGTATGTGCAAGATTATCTTTGTAATTTTTTCATGGAATCCAGAGATTAAGCACTAAAAATTCTTTACTTTATCATCAACGATCCTAAAGAGAACCAAGACAGGACAATCCAGAGTTTGAAGGCAGACTGAACATATATCTTCAAGGAATACAAGAAATAAGGAACAGAATCTGGAGAAGAGTTGGGAAAACAGATGAGGAGAAGCAGAAAAAGAAAAAAAAGTAAGATCAAGAAGATTAATCCATTCTTAAATGCAAATCATGCTAACATCTCCTAAAATTCAATAGGAAAATTGGTGATAATATTTGTAGATATTAGGTTATGTTTTATTTGTTATAAACAAAATTTAAACACCAAACTTCATGAATCTCATCTGACAATGTTTTGTTCCCCTGAAATATTCTACCTAGAAAGGCTAAGGAATGGCGAGACTTACTAAACCTATCAAGCTATGTCATCTTCTGACTGGTGCTAAAATAGAATAACAGTTCTGTCTAGTGAACTAAGTGTATTTGTAGGGACACAGATGGTGTTTTTATCTCATTTTTCTACTGAGAGTATGACATTGTAAGTGAAAGGAGTGTATGAAAATGAAGTATTGGCTAGGTAGATGGTGTTGAAGATCTGAATTTGGTTTGAGAGTCTTGGCAGAGATTAGACACTTCTCACATAACCCAGGAAGAATGGATCTGGCAGGAGTTGGTGATCTAATTAAAAGCATTGGCAGCAAAAACATGGATAAAACGCAGTGTTAAAAAAAAAAAAAGAAGGTATTACACAGTTAAGAATCAGAGCTCTGTAAAGAACTGTCAGTTGAGTAGAAAAAGAAGAGGAAAAACAACCAGTAATTGCTTGTGAAGAGGTAACTGTCTCTTCAAACATATACACAATCCATCGAATGAGGTACAAATCATGCCATTCTTTTCTAATCCATTTATTCTAATTAATGGAAATTTTTACTACCATTTTGGTGAGCACATAGAGATTCATAAGAAAGGAACAAACATTAAGTATTACAGGCATTTACAGATTGACATATAAATGATTTTTTAATGTCCCAAGTTGAAAAGGGTATCATTTTACGGAGAGTAGGATTCCTGAGCAAGAAAAGTCTGCCAAGCCTGAAGACTTGAGATCGGTCTCCACAATCCACAATCTTTTCAATGGTGAAAAGAAGGAGTTTCAAGATTCTCTCTGAATTCTGCATGTTATCCATGAAATAACTCCCCCAACACATACACGAACACACGCACACACATAAACACATATCATAAACATACACAAAAAAATCTATTTACATATGCAAATACTTTAAATAAAATAATGTTCCACATTAGAATAAAAGAGAGCTTTGCTCACATCATTAATATTACTGTATAATATTTACGATATTAATATTATTTGATTCAATCTTGTTTTCTAACATTGTCTACATAGCACATTTATTATGTAAATACAGATCCTTTTCTTACAATGTCAAAAAAGATTGACATATAAATTTCATCTAGAATTTATAGAAATATCTCTATGATGTTAGCTTTTTTTATTTATAAAGACCTGTTTTTATCAAATATAAATGTATATACTCTATTACTCTTTTCCTGAGTGGTAAATATAAATGATCTATGTAATCTGACACTTGTTGACTACTGAGTACTTGAACAGCATAGTTCGCTGTAACTGATCCCTTGTAGACTTGGCCAGATATCAACAACTCCCGGAGTAACTCTTAATTCAGCCTTCTTAAGCATCAAGTACATTATATATGCTCATTTAAAGATCTGACTGAAATACTTCTAATGAAAATATTGTCTAATCATTGCATCTTAGAGGCTGACCTGTTTAGAATGTGAAGCACTCTTCACACTGGTCAACATCAAATCCATCTTAGAAGAACATGCAGGACCCATGACTACTTCTGCTTCAGAAACTCCTGTGATTTGCTCTGAAAATGCTCATTCACTTGCTTTTGAAATTTTTATGCATGGAATTGATTCCTGACAATACAGTCACTTGGATTTCCCTTGGTTTTTATGACCTTCTTGTTTGGCCAGTAGAACTATAGGTGGAATTCAAATTCAAACTTAAATAATCTACTTATTTTTTTTTTATAATATCCCACACTGATTGATCCAGATACATTCATGAGGAGAGAATTGTGTCATGGAAATAAATGATCACATAATTCTTTTGCCTTTATCTGAGCAAGATAAACTGGGAATTTTTAAGTATTTTGCTCTGCTGGAGGAGTAAAATTGGGCCTGTGCTACTTGGACACAAGTGGAGCTCAGTTATTCATTGTGTGGTCAAGGATCCCTAGATTTTCTGGGTATCTAAGCTTCTCTTCCTGTTGTTTTGTTTTTTGATTTCCACATTCATTCTTTTATTATTCAACCCCTTATATTTCTCTTCCTGTTTCCTTCTTTGGTGTGTATTTGCTCCCCCGCTCTCTCCGTGTTTGTGTGTGTGTGGTTTGATATTTTATTTTGTTTTAATTTTTGTACTGAGATACTTTATTATTTATGTAACACAATGAAATGAATACATATGCACATCTCAAGAAATTCCAAACAGACTCCCATAGGATTTTCTGTTCTGATTAACTTTCACCTATGATTACCTCCTTTGTGTTACTAGTATATAATTATCTGCTTCCCACATAATATTTTCTTGCTATCTTAAAAGCTGAAATGTTTATGTAAATCTCTTCCAGCTTTTCTGTCATTGGACAAGTTATACATTTATTAGATTATTATTAAACTCAATTACTGGAATTACATTCATAGAGGCAAAATTTTATGGGTTGGATTTTTGTTTTGACAATTAGTCCAAGTATTTAGTCCATTCTATTTTTTTCTTTCCCCTTTTCATCTTTCATCTCACATCTGTCAGCCCTACAAGGTCCCTTTTCCACATGCCTGTGTTTTTATTTTGTTTTCTGACCTACTGAGTTTACCAGACTTTTATGTGCTATGAATTAGTAACTACCTATTGAAGGCTGGGCCAGTCTGTCTCTGCTTCCAAAATCCATGAGTTGTCACAAGTTCATCAGGAAGAGTTAGGGCTCCATCCACTCACCCACAATGCACTGACAGTTGTGCACAGGCCCAGTTGTGTGCAAGCCCAGCACAGGCAGTTTCCATTGTTGTGGAATTACATTATAATGGCTCTGCTCTTCGCTGGTCATTGATGAGGTTCATAATTAGTAGAGATAATAGTTTCCCTCCTTTGATAGATTTGAATAACTTCTAATATTGTAGCTTAAGGACCTAGACACCTTTGACTGTAATCCCTGTAGTATCCCCAGCATCTTCTTGCATACACTGGATCTTTACTACCACAGGGCACATAGGATGTGAGCCTGGTCATTGCACACAGAAGCAGCAGTATTCCACTTTATATCACCTGATCCTTAGATGTTGTGATGAATTAAATGATTTAGTTTAGATTTTTCATAAAATTAGATCAGTTGTATATACGATTTGCAATTGTGAGCAGATTTACAAATGATGCTAAAATAGAAAAGAAATAAAGTATATTACCAAGAAATATAAATGTTTATTATGTTTCCTAATCATTATTTATAGTTTCTTAAAATCAAAAGCATATTTTCTATATACCTTATGCAGACTGTAGCATACTCATTAATTCATACACTATTTATTCAAGAACATTCCTCTTATACAATAAATGACTGCCAGAATTATTATAAATATAAACAGGTATTAAAGATTTTTACTGTGTAATTCATGCAGCAAGTAGTTTACTTTATTAATTATTAATTTTAATGCAATAGAGCATGAATACGGAGTTGAAAGATAATGAATAAAAATATATTATCAACTAACTCATGAGCAAAACGTTCAGGCCCTATCAAATCATATTCAGTGCAGTAAGTAAACTTCTAGTCAGTAGTCTTCTTCAAATGGAAAGAGTGATAATGAACTATTTTAAGCATGTACATGAGTTCAAGGAATTCTAACAAAATAAATTGACTCAATAATGTTTTAAAAATAATAATAAGCTGCTGTTCTCAACTGAGCACAAACATTGCCAAATTTCAAATCCATTCAGAAGGTGATTGGGCTTTCTGTCTCTAATATTGACTCATGATTGGAAAACTACATTAGGTTTCTTATTTATTAAAATAATTAACTACTTATTTGTAAAGCACAATGAACTCAAAGAGAAAAGAAATACTTAGACTCATGTAATGAACTGTTCTTCTTATTAATCTAGATAGATATTTGCATTCTGGACATAGAGGAAGATTCTAGAATATGTTAGAAAGCATGAACTGCATATGTGTTTATAAATGGAAAAATAGTACAATAAATAATTTGTAGCATCACACTACAGAAAATTCATTAGAGAAAATCATTTAAAATTACATATTTTAACATTGGACTTAAAGATCTACTTATATTTAATAAATGTTACAAATAAATTGAATTAGCTGGGTGGTGGTGGCTCACATCATTAATCTCTTAGGAGATAATAAGGGTTTATAAGTTCAAGGCCAGCTTGTGTGTTATTTTTATGCTAAATAATCCCTAACTTGTATTAATATTTAAGGTGACTAGAAAATACATAAACTTTAAGGCACTAATAGTTTTTAAATAAACACAAAAATATATTATGCAAAAATAAATAAAAACACTTTTATTTATTCTTCTGTTTTCTGTTTTTATAAAGAGTAATGTGGAAATTGAGTTGCTACAGCTGAGATAAAAGTGATTTCAGAGGTGCATTTAAGAGAAATGAATTGGAAAGAAACTTAAAAATGATTCTCTTCTCTGTTCTCCATGTTCATCCTAACATGTTTTACTGGATTCCTTCAGATGATATCAATGCATCACTAAACCTGTGTGTGGATGACAAGCAGAAGATGGTATTTAATGACCACATAACCTCAGGCCCTCTCTGTCACAGTTCCTTTAAGTGGAGCTTGAGGAGTATAGATGCATGGGTTGCAAGCATTCTTCTTAGCTTACTGCTCCTCAGCTGAAATGCTAACCAAGTTTAAGAAGTTGTCTCCAACCTCATTGGCTATACTGGCCTCCTTAGAATTATTCAGACACAGACTGGACTATTTTCTAACACTTAAAACATATGGCCAAGAGTCACCTTCCTAGAACTCACCTCTCATCTCTTTAAATTGAATTTAGTCACATTGATGACAACTAGTCATCATACTAGCAGTATGTGTACATCAATACTAGGTAAAATATGAGCACTGCAAAAATTTGCACTTAATAATTTATGAAAGAAAAAGAAAGGACACATTTATTTGCACACATTACGATGTAAATAAACACTATAAACTTTACTCATCTTATCACAAACCAGTCCTACTCGCTTTATTGTATCCTACTCCAAAATTATTTGATTAACTGTAAGCTTAGCTTGTCTCCTTATAGAATTTCAGGAATACAGCCTGGTGTTATATATTGATATTTATTTTAGACCATTTACAGATCTCACACACACAGGTATTTCCTTGGTAAGAGTATGTAGCACAATTGGCTATCTGGCTGGTTGTGGTGTACTATGTCCTCCTATGATTCCATCTGAGACAGCACTGGAGAAACGAGCTCTAAAGGTTTTCCTGTATTCCTAGTACTAACACTTATTTAGCAGACTGAAATTGAAAAATGCTACAAACCAGGTCTAAAGGAATGTGATAGTAACACAAATTAAACTCAACACTGTGACTCCCATAGCCACTACATTTTAAATATCACAAGCCTGGAGAGGAACTCTTTCCAGTATTTGAAAATCATAGTCTGTTTCAACAAAGAAATCACACCCAGTCAATGACAAGTAAAATCTAACACATGGCTTTGCTATTTCATTTTTATCTTGCTTGTAAATGTAAAGAAAATATCAACCAACTTTCATGTCAAAAGCACACTTGCTGCTATCCTGGAACCAGAAGTTGTCTAATGAGTGTGTCAGAACTTGCCACCCTCAAATATGCCATTCTGGCATATTGACTATTTTGAGTTACAGGAACTTGAGAAATGCAAGAAAAAATTCCAATCTCTCTTCTTCTCTAAACAAGCAGGAGATAAAATTCTCCCATGAAATTGTTATTTCCTTGTACAGAAATGAAAGTAACAATCTTACAACTAAGGACAGGAATTGAAATTTAGAAATACGCTGTATAGAAAGTACAACTGCTCTTTTAACCTTGCCTTAACAGTCAAATTCTACATCCAAAGCCCTTTTCATACTTCTTTTCCTAAAGCAAATTTTCCTGATATGTGAAGTAACTTATTTTTCCCAAATAAATATTTAATTATCCATGCCTCAATAGTCTTCCAAAAGGTATGGCAAAGATATCTTACTTAACCACCTAGCATGTTCTAATACATCATTTTACAATTTTTTATCTTAGGAGTAACTGTAATTACTTCATGGCCCATTCATTGCATTGTGGGTATATATGTGCATATATACATATATACATATATACTTATATACATATCATACTTGAAAAGCATTTTTACATTTGCAATTACTTTAGTTAATCATACTCAAAGTCAAAGCAGAAAGAGATTCAACCCTTTTTCTCTCTGGTACATGTTCGTATTTTCAATTCCAGACACACAGAAAACTATTGAGTGCTCAGTTTTAAGAAATGCACAAATTATTCTTGGTAACCATGTACTTGGTTTAAAAATGTTGCTTATCCACACTTTTCTCTTACTTCTTCTTGGGTTTTGTATAGTCTGTGAGTTGTATTGTCCTACTTAGGAGTCAGAAGAAAATAGTCACAAGAGGTAGAGGGAGTGAGGGATCTGGGAGGGAGAGAGGAGGAGGAGGAGGAAAAAAGAGGAGCAGGATCAGATGCGAAAGGAGATGGGGGAGAAGAACAGAGGTCAGAGATTTTAACAGAGGTGTGTAGCAGTAGGGTATGGGGAACTGGTGGTAGCCACTAGAAAGTCCTAGATGCCAGGATCCAACAGGGATGTCCTTATCCGAAATACCCAACAAAGGGGAGAGAGAACCTATAAAGACCATATCCAGTGGATGGGCATAGGCCCTAGTTGAGGGATGTGGCCACCCACCCTTCTCAAAAATGTTAATCCAGAACTGTTCCTGTCTAAAGGAAATGCAAGCACAAAGAGTGGAACAGAGACTGAAGGTAAGGCCATCCAGAGAGTGCCCGTCCTAGGGATCTATCCCATATTCAGACAACAAACCCAGACACAATTGCTGATGCCAAGACCTGAGAGCCTGACCAACACAGATGAGGATGCTCACAGCCAACCATCAGACTGAGCACAGGGTCCAACAGAAGAGTTAGGAGAAGGACTGAAGGAACTGAAGGCATTTGCAATCCCATAGGAAGAACAACAATATCCACACACCAGACCCCTAAAGCTCACAGGGACTAAACCACCAACCAAAGAGTACACATGGAGGGATACATGGCTCCAGTTACATACGTACCAGAGAATTGCCTTAGCATCAATGGGAGGGGAGCCCCTTGATCCTGTGAAGGCTCAATGCTGCAGTGTAGGGGAATGCTAGAGCAGTGAGGTGAGGCGGGAGAGGGTGAGTGAGTGGGGCAGCACCCTCATAAAGCAGAGGGAGGAGGGATGGGAAATTAGGTTTATGGAGGGAAAACTGGGAACAGGGATAACATTTGAAATGTAAATGAATAAAATAACCAATAAAATAAATCAAAAACAAAACAAAATGTTGCTTATCTTCCTTTAAAGGTTTAAACATTAAGTATAATCCAGAACATATAGGCAGAGTTCTCCAAAGAACTGTGACATAGCAGGGTGGTGAGGGTCGCCTTGTGCTTCCTTTCTCCTTTGCATATGCAGAATATTAGAACAGTAGTTATTTGGGGCATAAATGTCCTTCAGTTAAAATGCCTGATGCTCAGATAATGATGAGCAAAAGCTCTTTTATCAATGGTTATCAAGTATAATTTTTGTCATGCATGGTAATTTACCAGATATTTTCCAAGAAGAGAAGATTAAACTCCTAAATTATGCTGGCTGCTTTAGTATTATTGACAAATCAAATCAGTAATGAGTATCTCAAGAGTTATTTTAATAGTGTGATAATGTAAGATGAAGTTAGAAAGCAGAAACTCCAACATTTTATTAACTAATTATATCACTTTTAGATGGTTAGTAAACTTTATTTTTATAAATACATTTCAGCTCCAAATATATTAGAAAGTATGGAATAGAGGTATAATTAAGTAACAAAGAGCTTTTTTCGAATCTGCGGAGCCATGGGAATTATCCACAGCACCACAACTAATTAATTAATTAGCTTAAACATAGAAAAAATGGATTCTGAATCTCCCTCTCAATTACAGAATGGCTCCACCAATATGAAGAGCAACAGGAAAGCTCTTCTTTAGTTCAATCATTTCATGAGAAAATAGACTTCTTCTTAAGTTTAGATTTTGTGCCCATACAGAATAGACAAACACATCTCTGTGTTTACCAATCACTATTTACAAAATAGAAATGTTTGTACTACAGCTGCTATGAACATATATAGCCATGAGTGGTATAGTTGATATAGTTGGTTCTTGAGTTATAACTATTCCCAGTTCTCTGAGACAATGACAGGTTGATTTTCAGAGTAGTGGGCATGTCTAGGATATGATACAGTGTTGGGATGGGAGAGGTACCCAGGAGTCTATGGAGATGACCTTAGCTGAAACTCATAGAAGTACGAATATGGAACCTGAAGAGGCCACCTCCTATAGCCAGGAAGGACCACCTGTGGAGGGATAAGGAGATAAACCTACTCACAAAATTTTGACCCCAAATTTGTCCTGTCTACAAGATACGTAGGGACAAAGATGGACACAGACTGAGGGATTGGCCAATCAAAAATTGGCCCAACAGAGACCCATCCCTGACACTATTAATGATCCTTTGTTATGCTTATGAACCAGAACCTAACATAATACTCCTATGAGAGGCTCCAGTCAGAAGCTGACTGAAAGAGATGCAGAAATTCATAGCAACACATTGGATGGAGCTTGGAGACTCCTATGGAAGAGTTAAGGGAAGTACTGAGGGCACCAAAGAGGATATGATCTCCACACTAAGACCACTTGGACTCTTGGGGTTTTAACTAAAGACCATACATGGGCTGTACCTAGGCCTCCCGGACATATGTAGCATATGTGCAGCTCAGTTATCATTGGGTCCTCCAACAAGTGAGGCAGAAGCTGTCCCTAAAGCTGTTGCCTACTTGTGAATTCTGTTCCCCTAACTGGGCTGCTTTGTCTTGTCTCAGTGGAAGAAGATGTGGTACTCCTGCAAAGAGTTGATGTGCTAGAGTGAGGGTATACCCAAGAGTGTCTTCCACCCTTCCAGAGGAGAAGAGGAGGGGATGGGAAGAAGAAGTAAATAAACACACAAATGCATCAATCTTTTCCTGTAATATAGAATATAACATAATTTGAATAACTCATAATTGTCACTAAGGACAATGTACTTATTGTAGCATGTAGTTTTGAAAAATAAATCACTCTTGACTCAGTTAGGCACCAGCATCGGGGGTCTCACCCACCCCCATGGCCAATCACAGGTGGCCATTTTGCCATGGTTCCCACTGCCAATCTACTGCCAATCTGCTGCCAAGCTGCTTTGTTCAAAAACATAGATCTGAAGCTAGCTTTCTGTGTCCATTTGCAAAGCTGACTGAACCAGTCTTTCCTGAAATTCCTGGAGCTGCCACTCACACTACCTAGGCCATCCTACTCCTGTGGCTGACCTGCAGAAAGCCAGCTACTGCTCACTCAGATCCCCTTAGCCCCATGAAATGAAAACACTAAAGATTTATAATATATTAGCTGAATTTATAACAATAAATCTCCAACCCTAAATGCCAGCACAAAGAACACAAAATTTAATTAATATAAATACAAGCTGCACACATAGTTTGGGCAAATGCACCCTACATTACTCTATTGCTGATCTACGAAATCCCTAGCTACTTGCGGCTCCTCCAGGCCACGTAGTTCTGGTTTATCTTCTTCTTCAAGCTTTCTCTCTGTCTTCTGTCTCATCTGATCCTTCTCTTCTCCCTTTCTGTTTCTGTTCTGCCAGGAAGAACCTGCCTCAATATCTTCTCCCAGTGATTGGCTTCCTGTCATCTTTATGAGCCAATAAAATAACTACTGGAAATTCCTCTACATATTAATGAAAAATGGCGTTTAATAATGTGGGTGTCTACTATAGATTGAATATTTGAAAAAAGAGTTTATTAATGTGTGTTTACATGTAAAAGGATGTGTGTATGTGCATATGTGTGAAGACACAGGCAAATTTCCATTTTAATAAAAATTCACATAATCCAATTTTAAATTTTTTAAAATTTTTATGTTTATGACCTTGTTTTGTATTTTTTTCAGACCTCAAAGCAATAGTGTCATCTTATTGGCATTTCTTCCATCTTTGCTGAAGAAATGGTATGATGCTTTCTGATATTTACATTCTGTCAAAATGTTCCTGTTGAGTAAAACAAATTATGTCCTTTATTTACTTCTTTTGACAACTGTGTTCTATGGTAGGAATTTTCATTCTTTTCTCAGTCATTCATTTTGCAACTTAAATCTGGGGAGTCTGAGCAAAATATTTTAAAGCTAAACAAAATCCTACAAGGTTTCCACTTGCCCTTTTATGAAAATGTTATTTCAAGCAGGATAAGAGTTCTTCTCTCCCATCCTTCCTAGATCCTGTTAATTTGTATCTTTAACATAATGACTTCCCATCACCGTACTTCTGTGAAGAAAACACTGTAGCTTGCTGAATGACAGATGAGTGCAAGCAGCTAAGATTTTCCTGTACATGACAGTGATAATGAACATGGCATTAACAGAAAAACTTGATCTGTGACAGTATGTCCTAGCATCTGCTTGGTAAATTATAAAGTCATGTGGCTATTAACATTTGTAGTAGAATATATTTATATAAACCACTACAATTTTTAGGAAGTATAATTATTATTCATCTGATGATTAAAAAAAAACAAGGATTACTTACCAATTTCCTGACAATTTAGCTATTGATGTATTTTAGTATTTTCAAAACCTAGTTAATTTATTGATTTTTCTTAAGATCAAAGGTAAAATTGGCTCAAAATTTGTAACTTCTTAAATTTATTACTCTCCAATTTTTGTTTATTCTATATAAGAAGAAAATACTTATTTGTCATGGAAGTTATTCTAATAGGTGATTATTTATATTCACTTTGATGATTTTCTCATATTCTTGCAATATCTTATATATCTTGTATGAGATACATGTATGTATGAGATATGTATGAGAGCATTAACAAATTCCCACCCAACTGCAGTGCAAATATATATGTTGTAGACAGGAAAATACAGATTTACCTACAATGTGTTGAACTGCAGTTCATATGAATCAAAAGTGTGATTAGTACACACCTTGTCTATTACTCTAAAAGCAAGACAAATGTTGGTATCTAAAACTAGTCATGTTACCTAAATAGATACAGGTAATATTTTCAAATATAGCTAAAAAAAAGTTTAACTTGGCTACAGTTATAAAGATAGCTTGAATGTTTTGTTTCTATTATTCATCTCCTTTTTATCATAAATTCTAATATATATATATATATATATATATATATATATATATATATATATGTGTGTGTGTGTGTGTGTGTGTGTGTGTGTGTGTGTGTGTGTATACATACATACATTTGACTGAGAGCAGAGATGAAAACCATGTGTTTAAATATTGATGAAGTAGAATTTTCTGGTTGTATCATGTAATGCAGACTCATTTGGTGTTTTCCTGAGACAGACTCCCGTGGTATTTTGTTGAGGCAAGACTTGTGGAAGTACAGGAGATGCTTGGAGAGACGATAAATAGGATTCAGTGAACAGTGACAGGACACTTTCATGGCTAGCCTCACAACACTTAGTAGGTCTTGCATCTTCATTGATCTTCACATTGTTGAAAGAGGCAAGACAAAGAATTTTTCTTGGTATCATGGTTGGTTCTAGTTGCTTCCATTAACTTGTACAGAGGCCTGGTTGTTTCTGCTGGATCATACCACTGCTGCGTGATTGGATGTGTTTGGTATCCTGACACTAATGAACTGGACTGCTGGTATTATGACAAACAGATTTTGGAATTGCCCCAAAAGAACTATTTCTAAACAGGCCCACATCCCCTTGTCCTATTTACCATTTTTTCTCTGCTACCTTTGGATGGTGGGCTAAAATGGGGTTGGGAACATTTGAGAACCTTTATTGTAAGTAAGTTTAAAAAATCTAAGCCATTATATTGAAGATAAAAATTAATATAAATAGGGAAGTTTCTATATTAGAAGTCTTAAAAAGAAAAATGTACCTACCTTTTGACTGGTAACAAGAATACTTAAATAGTTTACATCATTGAATTCACATGAAAGATGACATATTTGAGAATTAGCTGGACTTAAAACAGTAACTATAGTCTAAAAACCTCCTTTTCTGTGGTGATAAAGGATTATTTTTAAAAATGCAAAGTGTAATATTAAAGATATAAAGACACACTGTGGAGATCAACTCACCCCAAAAGTACAAAGACAACTATGGGAATGACTGTTAGGATACGAGTAAGTTTGAGTTATGAAAAAACTTAAATTCTTTTTGTTGTTGTTTTTGCTTTACTCAAGGCAAACGAGAGCAGCATAAATACACACAAGAAAGGAACCAAAGCTTGAGCATGAGAGCATACTACTTACAACTGTTGATCTAATCACATTTGTAAAGTTTATGTGCCCAAAAGAGTTCCTATAGAAGTTACTAGACCAATCTGTGCAGAGTGAGATTTTATTAGTGAGTATCCAGGAAGTGTTATGCATGGGGACTTAACAGAAGCCTTGATGCCTTGTTTTAAAACAAATATAGTTAGTTAGCTTCTCTCATTTCTAGTTCTCTGTCTCTCTTCTCTGTCTCTCTCTCTGTCTCTCTCTCTCTCTCTCTCTCTCTCTCTCTCTCTCTCTTTCTCTCTCATTCCTCCCTCATTCCTCCCTACCTTTCACTTCTGTGGTATGTGTGCATAGTGTGTGTATTGTATGCTCATGTGTGCATATGTACATAGGTGCACTTTCATGTGTGTGCATTTGGAAGCCTGAAGTTGAGACTGGGTGTCTCTCTTCCTTCCTTCCTTCCTTCCTTCCTTCCTTCCTTCCTTTTAGCCCTAGTACTGAGAAACAAAAATAAATTTTTATTTGTTTTCCTCTCTGATAATTATTGAAAGCTTGACCAGAGTCTACATTTTATGTATAGTTCATATAATAACATACTTACATAAAATATTTCAGTACTAGGGCTAAAATAAAACTTAGAACCTCAAGCACAATAAATGTTTTATATATATATATATAATTTCATAAATTAATATAAATATCTATGTTTACATTTAAATGCTTCTATTAATAAACAAGAAACAATGAAATCTCTATTTCTGTTGCTTTTTGAGCCACTGGATATCATTGATAGTCTTTAACTGCATTATCTTGTCCCAGAGTTAGTATGTCATAAACATCATGGAGGATGTGAAGTGGGAATTTCTGGTCTTGGAGGAGATCCAGTTGTGTCATGTGAGTTTTTTCAGGAAACTGTGTTATGAGAGAATATTTTGCTGAAGCAGACACATGAGAGGATATTTTGCTGAGAACAGACACATGGTGATTTTCTGAACTTCCATGGTGAAAGGGCATGTGATGTTTTGCTGGAGCTGATGCTTGAGAGGGCATGTGATTTTGGAAAGAGTATAAGTATAACCCAAGACACAATGGACAATGCTCTTACATTGGTTCACCTTGCAGCTCTTTGCTGCTCTTTGCTTGTTCATGACCTTTTAGACTGAACACACCAAGGAACTTCTTTTTGTATTCTGGCTACTTTTGTGGATCCTCATGGTTTCTTCTGGATCAAGCCATTGCTATTCATTCGTGTTTGGTGTTTGCTGAGTGGAATGGACTGGATTCCTGCTTCTGTTTTGTGTTTGATAATTTCCAGTGGACTGAACTGCTGACAATGATGATTGGAATCTTTTCAAAGAACTATTTCTAAACAGGTACACAACACTTCTTCCCTATTAACCTTTCTTTTCCTCTATTTCTAGTGGGTGGTGGGCTAGAAAGAAAGTTAAAGCATTAAAGAACCATAATTAAAGTAGGTTTTGAAAAATGTAAGCCAACACAGATGTTACAGATCAACAATTTTAACTAAAATGTTCAAAATAAAACAAAATAAAACATTCATTGTGCTTGAGGTTCTAAGTTTTATTTTAGCCCTCTTTAAAAGAACCCAGATACAATTCCCAGCACTAAGATTATGTCTACAATATAACCAGTTCCAGAACATATGATAGCCTTTTCTAGCTAATCTTTTCACAAGGCATATATGTGGTATGCATACAAACGTGTAGGAAAATACTGATTCTAATTTAATAAAGAAAAGAAGAAGTAATGAAGGAAGAAAACAAGAAGGACAGATGGAAGGAAAGAAGAGAGAGAAAGAAAGAGAGAGAAAGAGAGAAGA
Organism: Mastomys natalensis; assembly: GCA_021653895.1. Taxonomy (NCBI): domain Eukaryota; kingdom Metazoa; phylum Chordata; class Mammalia; order Rodentia; family Muridae; genus Mastomys; species Mastomys natalensis. The sequence goes on along the minus strand of JAJTUV010002786.1, from coordinate 132,018 downwards.
AAAGAGAAAGGGGCTCAGAAAGTTGTCTCAGTGGTTAAGAGCACTGACGGCTCTTCCAGAGTTCCTGAGTTCAATTCCCAACAACCAACCGCATGGTGGTTCACAACCATCTGTAATGTAATCTGATGCCTTCTTCTGGTGTGTCTGAAGACAATGACAGCATACTTATATACATAAGAAAGTAAATCTTTTAAAAAATTAAAGAAAGAAGATGAAAGGAAGGAAGAAATAAAGAAAGAGAAATAAAGAAAGAAGAGAGAGAAAGAAGGAAGAAACAATGAAAGAAGAAGGAAGAAGAAGGAAGGAAAGAAGAAAGAAAAAAAAGAAAGAAAGGAAGGAAGGAAGGAAGGAAGAAGAAGAAGAAAGAAAGAAAGAAAGGAAAGAAAGAAAGAAAGAAAGAAAGAAAAAGAAAGAAAGAAAGGAAGAAAGGAAGAGAAGGAAGGAAGGAAGGAAGAAACAAAGAAACAATGAAAGAAACAAAGAAACAAAGAAAGACAAAAGAAGAAGGATGGAATAAAGGAAGAAAGAAAGATGGAAAGATAGGAAAGAAAGAAAATAAGCAAGCAAGCCAGCTGTTTTATAAAGCTCATGTCAGTACTACTCAAATGGTCTTAGATATACTGCCTTCCCTCTATGGTCATTTTTTTAAGTGCTTTTTACCTTTCATTATTGTTTTTGTTCTTTTAATTTTAGGGAAGTTGCTATTTTAAGATATTTTGGAGTAAACACAGTCCTTTGGTATATAACTCAGGTTATAGCAATAAACAAATAACAAAAGACAACAAATAGATAATTTTTAAAAATGAATTTCCCAAACTTTTAAGACTTGTGAGTTTTAACCTAATAAGCACAACACCCATGGAGGAATATTAAATAATTTTTAAAATGAAAAATGGGACTAAGTAGGACATTTCAAATACATATGAAAATACTAAGGCTGTTATGAGTTTTTGTGTTATTATACTTTTTGTTGGATTAAATTATGAAAAGTATATACTTTTCTAGAAAAGCACAAATAATCAGAATTAGCATAATGCTAGGAGCCTCCTGGCCAGGAGAGGGTAGTGGCAGGCACAGAGTAGGACTCTGGTGATGGCTTTGAAGTTTGAAGGTCTCAGGGCTTTCTAGTTCTCTATTTGTATTGGAATGCTGATAACTTCTAAAAAGTCCTAAAACCTTCTTACTCCTTCTGAGGATAAAAGACTGCTGGTTTAGGTGATTAACACCAAAAATCAAATCATTAATTAAAATAGAAGTTTACAACAGAGAATGTTTACATGCATATCCAATCGGAGTAATTATCTAGCTAAACATTCATCACCTGTCTCAACTCCACAACTTCACAGAAGGTTTAAAGCCATAACTAAGTTATTAGTGAAGCTTTGTGTAGATAAACCCAGGTAATATTTTCTCTTCTGTCCGAGCACCTATAATATATCATTAGTTCCCTTTTTATAACCTTTGGTTAACTGTTTTACAACCTCTTGGAATGTGCTCTGAGTAGGAGAAAATCTGGTTACTATCTAAGAACAATTAACTGGTGACACTTGGGAGGCTGGCAGAGTTCTCATTGCAGTTTTGACTATCAGAAAGGGACCTAATAGCATTCCTACTAAAAAAGAGCTTAATAATCATTGATATACTTTTAGGAATTCTTATTGGATCATCATTAAGACTTAAGAAGTCATCTAGTTGTCTATTTAGCATCACTAAAAGACAGTACATCTTCGTGGGTTTGCAGAGATCTGCTCCAAAGGGATGTGCTATTACTTAGTGATTGTTATATATGTTTAATAATAATAGGAAAATCATATTAATAGCAGGAATCTTTCCTAAAATGAATCCCTTACAGCCTTGCTGATAAGAACTCACCTGTAACAGATTATATAATAATCCAAAGCAGGCCATTTCAGGATGATCATCTGCTAGTTATTAGCTTGTCCCTTTATTGTCCTGACAGTATAATACCAATAAAAATTAATACAGCATAAATAAAATTAGAATATTTTTATATTAGCTGATAATTTATTTTTACTGTTGTTTTAGAAAAGGGTTATGTTTGTAGCCCCTGATGGCCTATAGCTCAGAATGTACAACAGATCCCTAACTCTTGTCTCCCCAGTCCCTGAATTAAATGTGTATATCAGTACTCTCAGTTTCTTTTAAGGTATTTTAAGATAGAAGGATTACGGTCTTAAAATTTGTTTTCTGATCTAGAAAGGGGCAGTTTATAAGTAAAAGCAAATATTTTTAAATAATTTAATTAATTTTCTTTAAGCTCCAAATGATAAAAATTCTAGAAAGCTCATCTAGGAAAATTAAGTAGTCTATATAGCCATAGTAGAAGTTAGAAAAATAATATTGTTAGTTTTTGTTGAGAGTCTGTCAACATCTACACATAGTATATCACACCTCGTAGAATTTATTCTACATAACTTTGCCCCAAACATACATATAAAAGTATCAATTTCAGTGACATTGTTCAAGAAGTCATTGCCTCAGACCTACATAAGCCTAATTTAGTTATGGTCAGCCCATGTCTTGCAATATGCTTTGTGTTTTCTAAAATGATAATCTCAGAAACTAGAGAAAGGCTCAACTCTAGTGGCCTGGAAACTGAGAAGGGAGGATAAAGAGGGGAGATGGTACTTATTGACTTGAGAAGAAGGAGCAATTTGGGATTTATCTTTAAGAGGCATAAAATTGCTTTATTCAGTTGCTTCATAAATCGCATTATCCTAGATCACGTATTATTAGATCACACTAAGAAACCATCTTAGTCTATGTTTAGATTTAGGCCTATGATCAGACAAAACATTGTCTTCATTGTATCAAATCTAAAACATAGGTTTCAAATCATTAAGGAAATTTTAGTCACAAAATTAAAACAGGTGTTTTGCTATTGTGACTACCTCTGGACGAGTCCAAGCTGAGATCAATTTAAATAGGTTACAATTATAAAGTTGTGCTTGTCATAAAACTTATGTGAAATACTCATTAGTGTGAACTTAATTTAAAACAACATACACAAATACATTTCCAGAACCTATTCATCACTGAATGTAAGTATACTCACAAGACAGAAAAAAAAATTAAATTAATGTGGCAAATGTGTATTATCGATTAAAGTGCTGAAATATTTGTAGAGAAGCAGCAATTGCTTATTATAGATAGATGGTAGAAAGGAACAGGAAATTTAATCTTTGAATTTTTCTTTTCTAAAATTCTTTGTGTGTTATATTTTAAAAGAAGAATCATATAAGTGGAAACAGCAACATTAAAGTTAAATAAAAAACAATTTAAAAAACAATGACCAATAAAACATTATTCATACATGGCTGAGTTAAATCTAGGGAAAATCCTCTCACAAGCATGTTGTACCTTTTACACACAACTTTGATAAAGCAATTGATGTTTATTTAAAAATTCCTGACACTGAATTTTTAAAAGTTCATGTAATAGAGGACATCAAGACTGATAATTATTAAATGAAGCATTACACTTTACACATTCAGTTTGTGGTTTCCGTATAGTATATTTCAATGGATAACAGTAAAGTAATATTAGGATATCACAAGTATAAAAACTACAGCTGAGCAAATTTAAGTAACATCATATAATACTATTGTATTCACTGTTAAGGAAACACAATTTAGCCACACTTCTCACTTGTTTAAAATAAATTTCAAAACAAGACTATGTTATTTCCTAAAACAAAATCCTGCAGAAAAGTTAAAGAATTTATTTAACTTCTTATAGTTACATATTTAATAGTCAAAATAATTTCATCTTAATAGCATTTATATAAGAAATATTATTCATTAGGTTAGAAAAACAGTTATTTTCATTCTAATAAAAACAAATAGAATATTTATAGACTATCTTTTTATAACATTACTTAAAGGAATATTTTATGTTAATAAAAAGGTAATTGCAACATAAGTGATTTCTTACTTAAAATTTATCTTGTGTACTATAGCTAACACAGGTTCATAGAGCTTAAAATAAATTTGACCTAAATAAATTAAGAGTTACTGAAGGAATAAAAATAAATTATTTTCAATTATGCAAAGAGATCCATGTGCTTCATTTTCCAGGCCTTATTTGCAGAAAGTCATCAGAAATTAGTAAGAAGAGAGTTGAACTCATGTCTTACGAATGATGTATTCTTTACCTAGGATATCATATATCCAGAAATTACTAACTCTTTTATAATGGGAAAATGGTAGAAGGAATATTGAAGACAATTCAGAGACAAATACAAAGTTTCTATAAAAAAAATATATCAAGCAAAAATATCGCTATGGTTCTATGAGGATTGTCATAAGTATATTAAATTGGCAAAACTTCAAGAAAATATAATTAGAATGGCTGTCAAAGTAATTATAATATTATGGACACAATGCACTTAAAAGCTAGTTCCTTCTTGGTTTTTCTCCCAAGCTATTTCTGATCCTTTTCTATTTACCAAGTCCTTGTTCTAAATGCTTACAATTAGTGTTCTGAGGAGATAAAGTGACAGAATGCAGTATTATAGAAAAGCTGAATTTACTTTGTTAGTTCACAAGGGAAAGTAATAGACTTACCCTATACTTTTGACTGCTTGTATTTTCAAGATAGAAATTTATTTCTATATAGTAATGCATCTGTTCATAAAATTATTGTCACAATTTATCCAAAATTATTCTTTAATACTTCTAAGTTCTATATATCCATTCTTGTGACAATTTTTTATATGAATATCCATTCTAACAAATTTACAGACAATACTTAATCTTCCAATAAATGGCATTATCCAATTTGCATTGGGCTTAATGCTCTTCGTTTCATGCCAGATAAAACTCCCTATGCATGTCATAAAAACACTATTAGAAAAAAAATTGTAATTTTGTTGTTGCATGTGATTACCCATATACGGAAAGAAAGTCACATCAAATTATATGTTTGCTCAAGAACTCTACATTCATATTGATTTTTAAGTTACACCTTTAGTTTGGCTAATGGATAACTGCTCTTTGAGTTGTTCATCAGAAGTTTCCCCCCAGACTCCCTTACAAGAGAAGAGTGTTGTCATCACTCTTGTCAGAAACTAGAACTTGATATAAAAGTCTGCACTAAACACTTGAGTCAAATAGGAATCTCGAAGCTTCATCCCCAGTACCTAGAATTGATAATACTAATCAATGGAGTATACATTGCTAGAAGATAAACATAATCAATTTGCCCAATTGTGAATCCTGTAAGCTACAATAACAAATGGCTTGGCAGGATATGCCAACTAACATACCATAAGATTGACATGAATCTTATGAGAGTAACTAAGTACATTTTTTGTTAGATTTTACATTTGCTATTGATCTCAAGTCTAAGATCTGACCATAGTAAATCAATTTTACTTCAGTTGTTTCTTCCTTTGTTCTATTATAACATTTTTGTTGTTTGTTTGTTTTCATTTATTGTTTCAATCACTCAGACAGGACCTTATACAGTTGAGATAGCCTTTTCACTATATACCTGAGGATGAGTTGATCAACCGATTCTCATATATATATATATATATATATAATATATATATTATATATATATGATTACCCATATATGGAAAGAAAGCCACATCAAATTATATGTTTGCTCCAGAATTCTACAATCATTTTGATTTCCAGTTACATCTTTAGTTTGGCTAATGTATCACTGCTCTTTAATTGTTCATCAGAAGTTTCATTAATACACACACACACACACACACACACACACACATATATATGATCAAATTTCAAAAGAAAAATTCCTGAAAGATTACTCTCTAGCTTCATGATGAAAACCTCATGCCATTTATGTTTGAGCCAAAATCATTTAGAAACTTGTATACCCGATTTATTATTTAATTAGTGTGATTTTTCACTCCTGTTTTTGTAGCTGTTAACATCTATGCAGCATCAGACTGTTGTCAGATTCTAATTAATGCAGTCAGGTTAACAGAGCAAAATGATCTATTGTGTCTTCGACGGAAAATTTTTTACATCATTTTCTAATCTTGTTATGCTGTAATTACCAGCTAGTAGCCATGGCATGTCAACAAGATGCAACGTGAACATTCTGCTAAGTCTGCAGCAATGGTGCTGGTGTGCCTCACTGACCTTTTCAACATTCTTCTCTGTCAGTTTCCTAAACCATTTCTATACAGACATAAAGAATAAACAACAAAAGGTCATTGTTTGAGGCTATTTTTCATAAATGATTAAAGGAAAGAAAAATTATTTCTTCTGCATTTTATAAATGATATCTTTTCACTTAAACTTTTCTCATAGTTTTTGTATTATGTGAAACGCTAATTAAGTCTACAGAATACCAGCAGCCTTCTGTCGAAGCTCCTGGGATTAGCTGCTAGAATAGCTTGTGTTTTTGATGGGTTATGTGTTGTCCTTGAATCCTGCATGTATGAAGATTTAGATTTTTATAGTAGAGTTTTGGAAGTAATATTTCCAAAATATTATTTTCTAATATGTTTTAGCAAGATGAGGTGAATTAACTTGATATGTTTTTAAGAGTGCACAATGTAATAATATTTCCCAGACTAAGTATAAAATAATTGTAAATTTCACATACTTAAGAAAACATATTCGCCAAAATTTCTAAAACCATGAATCCTGTATACTTTGAATATCTGGCAACTAAGAGATACTGTCTGTGTCTGAGAATCATTGTGTTGTAGGAAAGAAAATGACATAAACTGCAACTAATACAAGACTACTTTTATTTGGAAACCAAAAGAGAGGCATCTAAATACATTAATTCGTATATATAAATACATACATTCATATTTCCATATGTGTATTTTATGAGTGTTTTTATAATGTCCTTTTTTATTTCCTTTGCATTTTAATATCTCTTTATTTTATATATTGTATATTTTATAGACAGATTTAAATTTTTACAATTTCAACCTTAACGTACTTTAACTTTTACAATATTTAAATCATATACCTATCAATACATATTGAAAAAATAAAGAGGAAAAGAAATTGCAGACTAGAGTGACTAAGATCAAAACTCTCTCATTTTGTTGAAGGTTGGGAGACCCAGAAAGATCTAATGATTCCATAGTCAACAGCATAATCTGTGGCAGTGCCTTAGATGATCTCAGAAACACACTAGGATCAAATAGTACAAGGATTTTTAGTTCACAGAAAAGCCCTGGCTTTCTAACATTTGCATTTTTACAAGTTTTCTTGCACTGCTTTTGAGGATAACAGAGGGGAAGAGAAAAAGGTAGATAGAGTCTTAAAGAAAGTAAGGTCGCTTGGGCTGAGTATGAGAGTTATCTTGACTAATATGTGTGAATAGAGGAAGACTCAAAGAGTCCTGATCCAGGAACTTTCTGTTATTTAGAGGTAGAGAACAAGAAAGAAAACTGTCTTATGTATTGCATGACACAAGTCAACAAAGCTGTAGCCACTAATTTTAAAACTTTGTGTTAATTTCAAAGATACCTCCACCTTAGCATGTGAATGTCAATCTTCCCATAGTTGCATAAATTATGCTAAAAGGAATAGAACAGCCTCAGTTAGATTAAAATGTAACTTTTTCTGGGGTGGAGGGAGAGAAAAATAATTGAAAAACATAATAATGCTTAGTATTTTGTGAAGTTAGAGGAGAACAGATAGTAAATAGTGCTCTAAATGGAACATCTTCAGAAATTTCTGAAATTTAAACAAGAAAACTAGATTAGATTCAAATCCAAAATATGTCATAATAATGTCCTTAATGTCAGTTCTTGTTGGTTAAAAATAAAAAGGAAAATCATTAGCTTTATCAACTTGCACGACAACCAAATGAAAAGTAATTCTGAGTACAAATTGTTTAAAAGTTTTGATTCTGTTCTATGTGGTTTATCCAACATTTAAAGATTTAACCCTTGAAAGATAATTTAACTTAATGTTTGTATTCCCCAGTTATCTTTTCCAGTAGTGTATGTTCTGTTAATTTTCTACTGCTTACAATAGTCACAGAAATACTCTTTAAAGTATGTAGCTTTTTCAGCATGAGATTATTTTAAAGTCACCCTGCTTCTCCCTGTTGGTTTTTGCTTCCTCCACCTTTAGAACCCAACTGCTAACTGTTCTTTTTCATATAAAAAACTCTGAGACCCAATAAGTGGAGGTCTTTTTTCTTTGCTTTTATACTTCATTAACTACCAAGAAAGCAGCAGGAGCAGGCTGAAGTTCCTGGATCTAGCTAACTTCTGAATGGCCTTACATACATATATACTAAGGTGAAGGTATCTCCTCTGAAAAGTGTAATTATATAACCCAAAGAGCAGTAGCCACAAGGTCAAACCCTGCTTTAGAGAACTCAAAGGGAAATGGCTTCCAGTTCACCACATGCCTTTTGTTTATGAACTTGACATCCAACATGTATTCCCTGTGCTAAGGTTGCCTTAGATAAGATTTTCAGCATGGGTGTTAATTCAATATAGTGTTTGGTTATTTTGTGTTCTACTCTTTTTACATGTTTGGCATTTTCAACAACCAAAGAACATGCAGTATATTGTGTAAACTAAATACTGACAATTAAAAGAAATGAAAACTGTGTTCTGAGATGTATCAGAAAAAGAAACCGAAGTTCATTTTCAAGAATTTTGAATTTCAAATGTAACTTAGAATTGAATTTACTAAATAAGTTATACAATATGTTCAATTAGAGGGAAACCATGGTTGTTACTGGAAAACAAGACAATCACTCAGCAATAGTGAAGTCATGGCTATAAAGGCAAAATCTGCAACCATTAAGCTACTAAATCAGCATATTTCCTACAATTTTATATGAATGTCTGCCCTTATACTTAAAGATAAGTGTAGTTTCACCACCCTCATAGTAGAAACTTCCTTTGCAGAAAACAAATGCAGACCATTTCAGATAACCACAGCAATCAATATAGAAAGTTGTGGAGCACAGTGCCAATGGATATATCTATGAAAATTTCAACATCTAAGTCTCATGAACACTGTGAAAAAGAAGATAGAAAGATTGTAAGAACCAGATGATCAGGTAGTCTGCAGTGAGAATTTGTTTCTCAATAATGTCAAAAGCTATACACATAAAGTCTCACTAATATGACTGTCCAAATATGAGCCAAGTAAGGACAACACAAGAGAGTATTTGAAAGTAGTGGGAATGTCTACAAGGCCTTAATTTAAGCCTGCAAAGAACTATAGGCAACTAAAGAAAGCTAGGAGTGGGAGAGTTTGGCTTTTTCAAGGAAGTGCCTACAAATTAATTGTTCAGTGCAAAATGGTCAGACTGAAAGCAAATGTTACAAGCCAGTACCATTATGAAGGCTGAGTAGGTTATATGTACGAATATATGTGTGCATATATAAATATATTCAAATTTATATGCATGTGATAACAATTAATGGAAAATCAAGGGTTTTCAGGTAGAAAAAGAAAGAAGAGATATTATCAAATTATAACCACAAAATTTTTTAAAAGTTAAAAAATAACATTTAATTAAATGGTTGCCAACAGATGAGTCACAGCCTCTTTGGGGTCACATATCAGATACAATGCATATCAAATATTTACATTGCAATTGATAGCCGTAGCAAAATCACAGTTATAAAGTAGCAAGTGAATGATTTTATACTTGGAGGTCACCACAGCCTGAGAAACTCTATGAAGAAAGACACTGGTACCAAAATTGTGGTATCACTATGACACAGATGACAGTTGATTTAGGAAGCATTGTGAAAGAATTAGAAACTGTATATGGAAAGCCACAGAGTGTTCAAAGCCTAGTGGACTCTTCTGAGAACTAAGAAAATAATGCTGAGAGCAGTACAGATTTTAAAGTTTCAGAATGCTTGATATTCCCTTAAAGTGACATTACCAAGCATGTTTGATGGTCAGCTGAGGTTGCAGACATAATAATGATTAAAACGAAATCAACAGAATTGAGGTAAAATAAGAGCCTCCAACAAGTGGGCACAGGGGAAAATTTCCTGAATCAAACACCAATGGCTTATACTCTGTGATTAGCTATAGACAAATGGGACTTCATAAAATTACAAAGTTTCTGTAAGGCAAAGGACACTGTCAATAGGACAAAATGGTAACCAACATATTGGGAAAAGATCTTTACCAACATCTATATCCAATAGAGGGCTAATATCATATATATATATATATGAAAAGAACTCATGAAGTTAGACTCTAGAGAACCAAATAATCCTATTAAAATGGGATACAGAACTAAAAGAGGAATTCTCAACTGAGGAATATAGAATGATCAAAAAGAAATGTTCAACATCCCTAGTCATCAGGGAAATGCAAATCAAAACAACCCTGAGATTCCACCTCATAACAGTCAGAATGGCTAAGATCAAAAACTCAGGTGACAGCAGATACTTGAGAGGATGTGGAGAAAGAGGAGCACTCCTCTGTTGCTAGTGAATTTCAAGCTGGTCCAACCACTGTGGAAAACAGTATGATGTTTCCTCAGAAAATTGGACATAGTATTATACTACTTGAGGACCCAGCTATACCACTCCCGGGCATATACTCAGAAGATGCTCCAACATATAACAAGGATACTTGCTCCACTATGTTCATAACAGCCTTATTTATAATAGCCAGAAGCTGGAAAGAACTCAGATGTCATTTAAAAGAGGAATGGATACAGAAAATGTGGTACATTTACACAATGGAATACTACTCAGCTATTAAAAGCAATGACTTCATAAAATACTTAGGCAAACAGATGGAACTAGAAAATATCATCCTGAGAGAGGTAACCCAATCACAAAAGACCACACATGGTATGCACTCACTGATAAGTAGATATTAGCCCCAAAGATCAGAATATGCAAGATACAATTCACAGATCATTTGAAGCTCAAGAAGGAAGACCAAAATGTGGATGCTTCAGTCCTTCTTAGAAGGGGATACAAAATACTTACAGGAGGTAGAATGTGGGAGGGCTTTGGAAGGAAAAGAGGAGGAGGAGGAAAGGGTCATGATCAGGTATGGAAGGAGACAGGGATGATATACAGAGCTCAGGAACTTGACAGAGGTGTGTAGCAATGGGTGATGAGGAACTCGGTGTAGCCACCAGCAAGTTCCAGATGTGAGGAAAGCAAGAGGACCCAACAGGGATGAGATTAACATCAGTGCCCAACAAAGGGGAGGGAGAACCAATAGAGATCATATCCAGAGGTTAGGCAAGGTCCCTGGTTAGGGGATGGGGCCACCCACTCATCTCCAAATTTTTAACCCAGAATGGCTCTTGTCTAAAGGAAATATAGGGAAAAAGCATGGAGCAGAGACTGAAGTAAAGGCTATCCAGAGACTGCCTCACCTGGAGACCCATCCCATATACAGACACCAAACCCAGACACTATTGTGGATACCAAGAAGTACTTGCTGATTGAAACCTGTTATAGCTGTCTTCTGAGAGGCTCTGGCAGAGCCTAACAAAGACAGAGGCGGCTGCTCTCAGCCAACCATTGGACTGAGCACAGGGTCTCCAATGGACGAATTAGAGAAGACTGAAGGAGCTGAAGGAGTTTGCAACCCCATTGGAAGAACAACAATTTCAACCAACAAGACCCCCCAGAGCTCCCTGGGACTTAACCACCAACCAAAGAGTACACATGGAGAGACACATGGCTCTAGCTGCATATGTAGCAGAGAATGGCATTGTCTGGCATCAATAGGAGAGGCTTTGGTCCTGTGAAGGCTTGATTCCTCAGTGTAGGGGAATGCCAGGGCAGTGAGGTGGGAGTGAGTGAGGGGAGGGTGAGCACCTTCATAGAAGCAGGGGGACAGAGGGTTCCAGAGGAGAAACTGGGAAAAGGAATAACATTTGAAATATAAAGACATAAAATATCCAATAAAAATAGCATTAGTTCATACATTGGGTTTTATTTTATTGGTCTCATTTAAAACATCAATGAAAACTTTTGCTGTGTCTGTAATGACTATTTCAAAGTAAGTTTACAGCTTGAAGATGCTTGGTGAAATCATAACTGTGAGTATAATTGAGAACCATTTCAAGTACAAACATACAATCCTTTAAAATGCGAGTAAGATGTAGTATATAAATATGAAAGTGTGGTGCTTTCTAATAATATAGCCAATAGCCAAGGGAATTATTGAATACAACCAATTAAAATTAATTGAGTAATAAGAATAACTCTTCAGTCACTACAGTCCTTAATGATGACACATATTCTTACTGATTGCAAACTGAACAAACGTTTTTACCCAAATGGGTGTATTACATACATATCGCTATAGCCTCAATATTTTATGACTTGTTTTGAATATTGTTCTTTTTGAAGATTTCTGACTTTTTAAACTCATAACTGTCAGTGTTATTGCAGAGTTGTTTACTTACATTAGCTAAGAGGACAAGCCTTAAAGCTGGTCACGTGTGACCAGCTCATGTTTCCATGCTTGGAGGCACATGATAGATTAGTATTAGAATAACAAGCTATGAGACCTGGCATCCATTGTATCTCTAAACTGTAAGAAAGAAAAGTCTATGCAGGGTGCCCCAGAGAATCAGGAATTCTCATTTTTCATCATGAAGCACAAATGAATCTTCGTTAAATGAAGTAGGATGTTATTGTTCTCTGTGTTAAAGTGCGAGAATATGTAGATCACAGGAAAAAGGACATAGATGAAACAAGCATTTGGTTCACATTTTACAAAATGCAAACAGAATGTATTCCAAGGATTAAGAAGAAAAAACATACAATCAACTCTATAAATATAAAGCAACACTTCAATGGTGAATTTAAATGCTAAATGTATTTTTTCTTACTTTTCCAAACACACTGATTCAAGGGTGCTCAACTCTAAATCTTTAAAACACATATGTACTTCCCATTGTAGGTGTATTATTACATTGGATACATGTACAACATGAGAGGGACGGGGTGGTAGATAGATAGATAGATAGACAGATAGATAGAAAGATAGATAGATAGAATTTTTATGTCTTGATGAGAATATGGATGCAAGAGAACAACTTTTGTGAATTGCTCTGTCCTTTTAGCTTGTCAAGAAAATGTCACTTTTGTTTTTGTCTTACTCTATAATCCAACTTTGCTTCTTATTACTTAGTCTTTGCATGCCCCTTCCCAGTACCCACTCCTAATTTTCGTCTCACCATCCTCCATCCCCCCATCCCTTTCTTTTCTGAGAGACTGGGGACCCCAGCTTATTCCTCCATCTTGGTACATCAAGTCTAAATTAGGCTCATGATTTACCACTGAGGCCAAACAAGGCATTCCTGTTGGGGAACAGATTCCACAGTCAGGCTGCAGCTTCAATGACAGCCTCTTCTACAGTTGTTGAGGAACACACATAGAGAGTGAGCTGTATGTTTGTTACACATTTAATGAGACCTCAGCCCAGCCTGAGTATGTTGTTTGGTTGGTGGGTTAGTTTCTGAAAGCATTCGCAGATTGACTCTGTTGGTCTTCCTGTGGAGTTCCCATCCCCTTCTGTTGCCTTCTTAGGGAATGTCCTGCATCTGCCTCCCAGTATGCCTTAGAAAACTTGAAATTAGGTGAGCATCCATACCCTTATTTATTTTGTTTTAGATGGGTTCAAGGTCTCAGGATTGCACTGAAGCATTCATTTCTATTGATCCATCTTGCCAGACTCTCACCACTATTTCTCATGTTGTTTAAAGAAAGGAAGTAATTTAAGTAGTTTTCAATACAAAATATCATTTTCTATTCAGAACACTGTGTGCAAAGAGGTTGTTATTTATGGTTCTTAGCATTCAATAAGCCACAGAAGCTTTCCATATGATAAATCATGTTTTACCTATAAAGTTATGGAGGATCTACTTGAATTTGGACAGTGCATTGAGTATTAGATAATTTCTTAATTTAACTTAAGCTTAATATCCTCATTTGTAAGATAATGGTAATATTTTCTTTGTAATTGTCTTCTAATATTTAAAGTAGCAGATAAATTCAAATCATACAGAACCTGGTCTGCTACCAGTAATAAATGGGTAATAAGATTTAGTCTACATTTCTGAGTACAACAATTTTAAAAATAGAAATATTTATGAAGTCTTTATTTATTGCTAAAATGATTATTCATACTTTATGTTGTAACACGTGATTTTCTAGCAAATATAACAAAATCATTTTTGGGGTGACATAAATTCTTTTGGAATAAAATTTCTGGAATTTAGGAAAGAGCAGGATTTGCCCTTCCTTGGTTTGAGCCACTTTGACAGGTAAATCAAGTGTTTCTCTATCCTTCCAAGGTCATGTCTTCATTTCTGCTTTGTACTTGGCATTTGGGCTTACGAACCACCCTTTGAAGTTATACATGCACCTTCTTCTTGATAGATCTTAAGCTTCTTTTAAACTGTAGTGAAGTTTGGGCTAGCAAACAGTTCTAATCAGCAAAGAATTCTTTCTAAACAGTGTGCTTTTCACACTCATTTCACAGGCTTCTTAATATATTATAAAGGGAGAATGAAATACTTTTCATGTGTATTATTCATGAGACAGCTTACTTAAATTGACAAGAGTTCTGAAAATTCCATCTGTTCTTAAATGATGTTTTCAGGGAAAGAAAAAGATTTTGGTTCAAATGATGATTTTCAATATTATACAAAGCAAAAGAAATCACAAATGCACATGTTCATACCCACAGCTACACAAGATAACTGCACACACAGGCACACATATGCGTATAGATCCCCCATTACATATGTACACATCGCCAGCAACACTTTCACAAGCATGCACAGTTAAACCGCAACATACACATAAACACATACATATGTATGTGCACACACAGGCAATCAATATTTTCCTGTAAATGTAAAAAGAAGTCAATTTTTCCCATAATGTTAACATTATCCTAGAAACAGTGAATAATCCAGTATTTTCTTTGTCAATGTGCCTTGAAATATTTATAACAGCAAATGACTCTACAAAATGTCATCTGTGGACATTTAACTTACAGATCATTATTAATGTAGCTTTTCTTTCAATTACTTATATCCCTAGAATAGAATCCCAGCAAACCCACAAGATTGTATGAAAAATATAGAGTAAAATTAGAATTTGATGTTAGTATACACATGTCTAATAACTTTGAGACTATATGACAAGTCAAAACAAATTGCCTTTATTTACTTAATGTTAATTTCTACCCCAAGGATTGTAACATTTTGAAATCTAAACAAATGTCTCACAAGGTATTGTTTCTCAGAGTCTTATCAATATTTATTATTAAGTGTACACATCAGTTATTGTATAGGGCAATCAGGGGCCAATCAATGGTAATATTTTTTAAACCATACTCATTTAGAAATGATGTACTTAACACATATATACAATCATGTAAAACTGACAAATCAATAATGTATGTCAAAATTCATTTTGATTAATATCTACATTATTTTTTTATAATTTCACATTTTTCAGGTAATCCTTTTAGAGAATTATCATATATATTGATCAGTCATTTTTTCTCTTATCACCATTTTACATGTTACCTGTGATGATATCAACCATTTATAATCTTACCACATGGAATGCAGTTCAATATCAGCCTGGGCTACATGAGGGTTACAAGGCAAACCTGGGCTATAAAATACTTTGTGTCAAAAATAAATTAAAAAAAAAAATAGACAAGTGAAAATCAAAAGACTTTAAGATTTATTTCCTATTGTCTTATAATCTTGTAATGAAAAATGAAGACTCGATTTAGAAAACAAATGAAAGTTAATTAAACGATAATATATAAATATTTATCAAATTGTTTGTGATCCACTATTATGTGAAAAGTTTGTTCAGTCATTAAAAGTAAAATGAACAATGTTAAGAATGAAGAAGGTGGAGCCCTGTTATTGTTGTATGAGTGTAGTAACAATTACTTTATCTTCTTAGAGCAAAGAAGTGATCTAGCGTGAACTTAACATAGTTGTTACTACCTTTGGCTTTGATCTTCAACTCTCAAGGACACTTGTATTTAACTACATTAATTTCCCTGACTTCCTAGTAATCACGTCCAAGGATATCTATTTATTCTTCTCTATTCCAGTGGGATTTTTTTTGTTTCTTCCTTAAGATAGAATTAATGTGTGTGTTCACCAGGGAAGCTCAGATTCAGGTAAATTGATCTTGCTTGATAAGCCTCAACCCCATACTTTGTCAGATAAGCGTTGGTTGGAATGTTCAAATTCTTCCTTGGTAAATCATGTTCTCATCTTTTTAAGGAACTTTAAATTGACTATACTCAGCAGAAAAATCTTCTAAGCACATGTTTGTTAATTTTAGTATTCTTTCCACTTATCTCTAATCATTAGAGTTAGAAGGAGGCATGTTCTTTATCTAGCCGATAAAATAAACAAAAGTAGAAATTCAATACAGTCCAATGTCAACAAAAATGTGCTTGCTTATTGACAAACTGATAGCAAAGCAAGTGTATTTATCCAAACACTAATTCTTGTATGGTTCAATAAAAACTAAACCTATCAACAATGAACATAATCCTCTTAAGTTGCTTGATAATAGCTTCTGACATTGACATTCATGGTCTCATAACCTCTCTTCCTGTAGATTCCAACAAACTTGACAACGTTTCGCAAGCATACTATAAACGGCAAAGCAAACAAAGGGATTACTATGACACATTCAAAAATAAATAAGCTTAACACCACACAAGTGTACATGAGAGAAGGTAAAGAAGTAGCTACATCCAATTGAGACTACATTAAAAATTTAGGTGAACAGGATTATCCATTCTGGACTGTGGCCAAAGGAAGGATAAATTATTCAGAGTTAGCACAAAGAAATAACGTTTAAATAGTAACAGCTAACCCAAAACATAAACTTTAGTTATTAAAATACCGCTGTTAATTCAAGTGTCTGCAGTCCACTCTTAGACATGCTGATTTCTGTAAGCCTGAGCCCTTTTTCCCACTTCATCTGCTTAAGCCTCAGGTACCTGGGGCAGTTCTATCCTACTATCAATTTCAGTGTTTCCTATTAGGCCATCTCATTTCTTTATGACTCTGAGAGGACTTAGAAAACCATTGTATACTAGAGAGCTATAGCTGCCATTTTGAATGTGACTCAGTAGATGATCTCTATCCTCCCTCCTAACTTCATTCCTATATTCTAAGACTACTAGCAAATCTGTCTGTAATCCTGTACTACTCCTCCCAGACCACATCCATTGGCTTAGGATTCCTTCCCTTGTGGGGGACCCACAGTCTCTCTAATTCTTTCCTGATGTACCTTATATCTTTTAGTTCTAACCCATCTTCATTCCTTTGTGACTTGTAGTATCCGCTTCCCTCCCTATTTGGAGGACTCTTTACCAGGGTTGTAGACACAGGAAGACTGGGAAGTGATTGTGATTGAGGTGCATTAGGTGAAAATTATGAAATAATAAAAGTATTATGTTGGCCAGAAAACAAGCTAAAAATGAAAAATACAGAAATCCACACAAGAAACACAGAAGTAACAGATTGAAAAACGTGGAAGAAAGAATTTATGGTCTGGAAGATCAGGTAGAAGATCAATGTACAATTTACTTCTAAAATGATCCAAGTATAAAATATCCAAGGAAATCTTGGATAATATGAAAAGAGCAAAATTATAAAAATAATAGGTATAAAGGAAAGAGAAGAAGCTCAGGTCAAAGGCACAGAAATATTTTGAACAAAATATTTCTACTCATAAAAAAAAAAAATTAGGTGCCTATGTACAAGTAGAGAAAACACTAAGTAGATAAGACCAAAAAAGGCAACAGAAGCACCCACACTTTGGTCTTCCTTCTTCATGAGCTTCATATGGTCCTTGAGTTGAATCTTGGGTATTTCAAGCTTCAGGGCTAATATTCAATTATCAGTGAGTGAATACCATGTATGTTCTTTTGTAATTGGGTTACCTCACTCGGGATGATATTTTCTAGTAATCCTAAAAATTTATGTATCAAACACAAGGCCACAAAAGTTCTTAAAAAAAAAAAACTACAACAGCAGATAAAATCACATATTGTACCTCACACAATGATACTAGATGACTTCAATATGACACTCTCACCAATAGACAAATCATAAAATCAAAAGGTAAGCAGAGAAATGCTGAAGTTAATTAAAATCTTAAATCATGTAGACTTAAGAGATATTTACAGTATATTCCACCTTAGTATTAAGGAACATGCTATCTTCTCAGTAGCTATGGTATTTTCTCCAAAACTGACCATGCATTACCACATAAAGTAAATCTTCAAAGACATTAAAAAAAAAAAAAAACAAGAAACTAAAAATCTCACCTGGTATCTTATCTGACCATCATGAATCATGATTTATAGCAAGATATCAGCAAGAACACAGATAACACAATGCTTTCAAATTCATGGAAATTGAACAACTCACTCCAAATTAAAAAAAAAAAAAACAAGTCAAGAAGGAAATTAAGATTTTAGAGTTGAATGAAATGAACATGAGGTATAAGAAAGCATATGGAACATAAGGCAGGCAGTTCTATGAAGCAAGGTTAGCCTTAGTTACCTACAAAAAAAATAAATCAAACATGTGTGTTCCCTATTCAGTTTACCTTTATTTTTTATTGGGTATTTTCTTTATTTGCATTCAAATGTTATCCCCTTTCCCAGGTCCCCCTCGGAAGCCCCCATCCTATCGCCCCTTCCCTGCTTCTATGAGGGTATTTCCCCATCCACCCGCGCACACCTGCCTTCCTGCCTTTGAATTCTCCTACACTGGGGCATCATAATCAGAGATACATATTAATGTATTGCAACATAACTCTTGCCATTACTTCTCTTCTTCACTTTCCTTTCAAGAAAGACTTATTTTTAATTTTTGTGTTATGGGAATTCGTGTTATTGCTTTCATGTGTATGTACTGGAGATATTCTACTCCCCATGGATATCAGAAAAGGGCAATAAATCCCCTAGAACTTTTGCTATAGATGGTTTTAAGGCACAATGTGGCTGTTGGAAATCAAACTTCAGTCTTCTGGAAGAACAGCCAGTGTACTTAGCCATGGAGCCAATTGTCCAGCGTTCCCATGCACTTTTGGTGATTAATGTCTTTAAAATTTGTCTCCTCCTCCTCTCTCTCTCTCTCTCTCTCTCTCTCTCTCTCTCTCTCTTTCTCTCTCTCTGTCTCTCTGTTTCTCCCTTTCACTGTCTTTGTCTCTCTGTCTCTCTGTAACTGCTTCTCTCTCTGACTCTCTGTCTTTCTGTCTCTGTCTCTCTGTTTTTCTCTGTCTACTTCTGTCTCTCTGTCTTTTTCTATCTCACTCTCTCTTTGTGTGTGTGTGTCGAGGGGAGGTGGTAGAGTGGTGTGCATGGACACACACATCCATTCACATATATGGGTATTTATACATGCAGATGCAGTACTTGTATAGATAGCCATAGCTAATGTATGATCACATTCAACAGTCAGTTCATATCCAACAGTCCTTTTTTATAGCGTTTCTTTCTATTCACTGGCTCTATTCAACTTCTGTGATGTTGCTTCAGTATTTGAAGATGTCTTGATTAGGGATAAGCAACCAAAAATAGATAAATAGTCAGGAGAGTCATGTAGACTCGGTTAGGCGTTTTAGAAGTTGATAAAATTCAAACTTCTATACTGAAAGACAAAGAGAAGAGTGGGTTAATAGATCTATGATAGAAATATAGTATACAATGTTTAATTGATAAATTCCTACTGTGATAATTTCTTGCAGTAATTATCATCCATCTGTGAGATGACATTAGGCCACCCACTTTCTTGAGAGAAGCATTATATCATGTAGCCTCCTATGATTTTTCTATCAATGTATTATAATTCATGAATCCATCTATGGCTAAATAAATCATAGGGATGTTACAAAACTGGCAACATAATGAAATGGCTTACAAGATGTTATTATACATGTTTTTCAGTACAGGAAGAAATATGAAGAATTATATTAGTGAAACTCTCTGGCTAGTATACATTTTAGATCTTACATTTTGTATTACTTCTTAAAAATAATGATCTTAAGAGGTTCTTTTCTTCTTTTGACATAATTCCAAGGTCAAGTCCAGTGTTTGACACAGAAAATCAGTAATTTTTTGCTTCTGTAGTTTGAATAAATTGAAAATGCAACACTAAGGATAATAGACATTAATTTGTGGGCTAAGATAACTATGTCTTTACCACAGTGGGCTATTTAATTCTGAAAAGTTCAAGCAGTTGTTACTGCATAGTTAGGGAAAATACATCTTTTCTACTAAACCTTAATTTTACCAGTTCTTTACGACAAACTAATATAATACATAATCCAACCAAAAAATAACCTTTCTTAGACTTTTTAATAGTTGTCATAGAAATATATTGACATGAAAACATGTCAACATGATTGATTAAAAATAGTCAAGTGATCAAATTATATCAAGGACAGAAGACATGTATAAAATATATTCTACCCCCAAACAGTAGCTATTCTATTATTTCATAGTTTGCAAAATCTAATTAGGTCATGGCACAATTACTGCTCTGTAAGTTACAGAAATCTACGCTTATCAAAGATTCTGCTGTGAACAGATGCCATGAATGTGAAATTTGAATTATTATTGTCTAGTAGAATGTTTGTATTAGCAGAACACAATTTTCTGTTCATGACATGTGAGGAAATACAAGTGCTCATGTAGTCATATATCACTCTACAATAAAGATATATTGCAATAAATAAGGCACTAGTTCATGTGAGTCCAATGCAAATATAGTAGCATATACCTCAAGTATATCATTACCAGTATCACTGCCATATTATAGACCATGGTTATAACATGTAATTTGACTTTTGATATTTTGTGGATTTATTTTATATCTCATTTAATTATAAACCTTACAATAACCTGTCAATTTCTGAGATGTCTTACCTACTAATATTTAAGGGTTTTTTTTTTTTA
Source organism: Mastomys natalensis (assembly GCA_021653895.1). Taxonomy (NCBI): domain Eukaryota; kingdom Metazoa; phylum Chordata; class Mammalia; order Rodentia; family Muridae; genus Mastomys; species Mastomys natalensis. Next base: position 111,055 of record JAJTUV010002786.1, on the reverse strand, counting down.
AATTTAGGTCATCAATTCTTCTATGTTGATATAGTTATTTTTAAAAAGTATTTAATTATATTTTATTGAATATTTTCTTTATTTACATTTCAAATGTTATCTCTTTTCAAGATTTCCCACCCAGAAATCCTCTATCCCATCCCCATCACCCTGCTTCTATGTGGGTGTTCTCTCACCCACCCATCCTCTCCTGCTTCCCCTCCCTCAAATTCCCATACACTGGGGCATTGAGCCTTCACAGAACCAAGGGCTTCACAGAACCACCTCCTATTCATGCCAGTTTGCTAAAATATCTATAATTTTGTTGTATTTTTGTTTTAGTAATCGGTTCAATTACTTGTATTTTTTATATTTCATCATTCATGGATTTAAAATAAATTAGATATATTTCGACTTGTAACTATATAACCAAAAAATGAGTTACTATCTTTTTCAATTATTATATATTTTATATGAAGGTTTCAGAGTGGGTGAGGAGAATAACAGTAATTATGTTTTATTATAAATATGTGAAATTGTCAAAGAACTAATTTTAGAAAAGTAATTAGACAAGGTTATTAGCATTAGAGTCAGAAAGTACATAGAACAGATCACAATCCATGAATTGATCCATGACAGTAGATGTTGGTATTTCATGTGTTATTTCAGTTCATGTTCTTTAAACATTAATTATTATTTCTCTAATGGTAACAGTGATGTCTGGCCATCATGAGGAAATACAGGAAGCATAAAAATTAAATTTTAAAATCCCATTTGTTTACAGTGAAGTATAAATATTGGCAACAAAGTAGGATGAATACATTTTTAAAGAATGACATGTAGCAAATTGTTTCTTCACTGTAGTTGTCTTAGGTTTATATGTATATGTATAGGATACGAGAGTTCATTGAACTTATGAATTTTTGTCTTTTCTTTTGCTTATGCTGTTACATATTTGAAATGCATATGATGTTCACTAGAGCTGTCCCCACCTCCATGTTTTTATTCTTTGCACAGCAGGGTCTAAGCAGTATACATTTAGCAATGTATTTTCAGGTTCCTGAAATGCTTTTCTTGATAGTCCATCTGGTGTGGTGAAAGTTTTAGGAGGACTGCATTTTTCAAGCACATTGGGAGTGTGGGGTGCAATTAAGAAATTCTGTGATGAAAATTTGCATAACTAAACCATACCTGATAAAAAGTATTAATGTACATTTTACATTTTATAGATATTAAAATTATTGTTTGATAATCTGTGAAAATTGCTCAGAAACTAACAAGATAATTTGAAATATGTTATCCTTATTTAATAAAGTTCCATCTGGCTGAGATATGTGTACTTCTCTTTTGCACCTCCTCCCTTCCTCCCTCTCTCTGTCTCTCTCTACTTCTGCCTCTGCCTCTCTCTGTCTGTCTGTCTCTCTCTCTTTCTGTGTTTGTGTGTGTGTATGTGTGTGAGTGTGTTGACTCTAAACAGTATCTCTGAACAGTTGAACTTTAAACTGTGTCTTCCAAAAGATCTTTGAATTCTCTTCTGTTGCACACATTCTAATATGTAAGGAAGAATGCTTATTAAACCTCAAAGAGTTTCACAAACATTGCAACAAAAGTTAAATAGCTCATAGACATACCTGTTTCCCTCCATCACCAAGAAGGAAGTCAGATTCACTTGGCTTCAGCAGATGCACTCCACTATATCTAATCCATCCAGGTGAGAACTAGGTTTAAGAATAAACCAACCTGGGATTCAGAGAAAATATTCAAAAAATACTTTGTCCAACTACCATTCTGCCTCTCATTCTAGGTAATCTTTAGCATCTTCCTCAGACACAGTATTAGTTTTCCAATAATGCTGGAATAGTTATCGAAAAATAGCATTGTATGGACACAGAGAGGTATATTGCAAACGAAGATCTAAAACTATATAAAGCAACATCATATATTTATTAAAGATATAAAATGTCTTTATTTATATTGACTTGGAAATTACTAGACAAGTTAATCAAAGTATAAGTCTACAAACTTTTTACATGGTACAAAACTTAGAAAGATTTCTAGAAGAGTAGGAAAATTAAAGCCAAATTTAGTACCATAAACCTGAGTGAGTTTCTCTTTTTATATCAAGAGAATATATTTGCATACACTAACAGTGCTATTATAAAGATCTCCTTTAAATAGTAACTTTTATGTTTGTTTGTTTATGTATTTATTTATTTATTACTTATTCACTTTACATCTGGCTCACTGCTCCCCTTACTTTCACCCTCTCCCAAAATCTTTCCCCCATACTCCCCTCCCCATACTCTTCTTCTCTTACGGAAGAACAGGAAGTAGGATTCTGGGCCCGAAAGGGGAAAGGAACTCCACAGGAAGACCAACAAAGTTATTTAACCTAGATGATTGGGGTTCTTAGTGTTGGAACCACCAATCAAAGAACATACAAAGGCTTGACCTAGGCTTCTACACACATATATGCCAAATATGCAGTTGGTCTTCATTTGTGTGCCAAACAATGAAATAGTAATTTCTTGACCTTAAAGGGCTTCAGTCATGACAGCTCCAGCGGTACCAAACTTAGGCATAGGCCTGGAGGATTAAAGAAAGACTCAGACTTGGGTCATCCGTTATGAGAGAATGCCAATGCCTTTACTGGGCAGGTTCAATATATACATCAAGCCAGGGAAGGAAAAATACAAACTCAGAAAAAAACAGGAACTCAACTGGGGGGGCAAGTATAAATTCCCTTCCTGGGGCATCATCTTTCAACAGGATGTTTTTGATCTTAGAGGAAACACAGAATGTTACTTAGTAGACAATGGCACACAGAAAGTCTCAGCCAGGACATAGCAGCCCTTTGTGGTCCTACACAGTCACATGGATGGAACTAGAAAATATCATCCTGAGTGATTTAAGTCAGACCCAAAAGGACAGACATGGTATGTACTCACCGATTAGTGGATATTAGCCAAAAAGTACAGAATAACTAGGATACAACTACAGATTATACAAGTTATAACAAGCAGAAATGCCCAAGTGAGGAGGCTTCAATCCCACTTAGAAGGAATGAGGAAATAATAGTGGGAGGCAGAAGGAGGGAGGAATCAACCTTGTTGGGAGAGGGGAAAGGGAGAAGAAAAGGGGAACAGGATCAGATATGAGGGATAGGAACAGGAGAGAAGCCTAGAGGTCCAAGAGAATGAATAGAAATAAGCAACTTCTGGGAGTTGGAGGGGGAGGTCCCTCTAGAAAGTACCAGAGACCTGGGAGATAAGTCACTCTCAAGACTCATTGGGGTGACCTTAGTGAAAATTCTCACCACTGGGGAAAGAGAACTAACTTCCAGTAGATAGACAGGACCTCAAGTGGAGGAACAGGGTTACTAACCCAGAGCCAAAATCCCTGACCCAGAATTGTTCCTGTCAAAAACAACAGCAGTGACAAAAATGGAGAAGAGACTGAAGGAAAGGATGTCCAATGACTGGCCCAACTTGGGATCTATCTCATGGGGTGGGGGACATCAAGGCCTGATGCTACTGTGTTATGATGTGCTTACAGGTGGGAGCCTGGTGGCTGTCCTCAGAGAGGCCCTACCAGTAGCTGACTGAAACAGAAGCAGATACTTACACTCAACCATTGGACTGAAGTCAGGGACTCCTATGGTTGAATTAGGAGAAGGATTAAAGAAGCCGAGGAGCAGGGTGATCCCATAGGGAGACAAACTGTCCCAAATAAACCAGGCTCCAGCAGCTCCCAGAGTGAGCCATCAACCAGAAGAATACATGGCTGGTATGAGATCTCTGGCACATATATAGCAGAGGTCTACATGGTCTGATCTCAGTGGGAGAAGATATGCTTAATCACCAAGAGATTTGAGTCCAGGGATAGGAGAGGCCTGATGGGGTTGTGGGAGGACTCTCTAGGAGGCAAGGGAGAAGAGGAATGATATGAGTAACTGTGGAAGGGGGGCTGAGGTAGGGCAATGATTGGAATGTAAATAAAATTTAAAAAGATGAAAAAAAGAAACTGGTAACTTTAATTTCACAGAAAGAATTGAACAATGGCAATAATTTTACTTATGACAATGTTCCCAGAATATTATAGGAATTGTGAATGGAATATCCAATTCCTGATAATATTTGTAATTTGTCTAATGTTTTTGAATGGACATATAAACAAAAGTTGATCCACCATACCACAAGCCAAAAAGTACAGAATACCCATGATACACCCCACAGACCAAACAAGGTAAATAAGAAATAAAGAGCCATTGAACAAACATGCTTGAATCCCATGTAGAAGGCAAAAAAAATGTTCATGGGAGGTAGTGGGAAGGAGGGACTTGGGTTGAGAGGGATGGGGGGAAAGGATGGTAGAATCAGTTGCGTGGAGAGACAGGAGAGAGGCTGAGATAGCCAGAAGAATGAATAGAAATAAGCAGCTGCTAGGGGTGGGGAGGGGTGGGAATCTTTAGGAAGTCCCAAATACCTCAGAAGGGAGAGACTTCCAGGATCCAATGAGGTTGATCTTATTCAAAATGCCCAACAGTGGGGATATGGAACCTCAAAAGACCACCTCTGGTAACCAAATAGTACCTTCAGTGGAAGGATGGTAACACCAACCCACCTACAAAACTTTTGAGGCAAAATTGATCCTTCATAAAAGAATGCAGGGACAAAGATGGAGCTGAGACTGATGAATCAATGACCAACCCATGGACAGACAAAACTCTCTTAACACTATTAGTGATGCACTGTTATGCTTGCAGACAGGAGACTAGCATGGCTGTCCTCTGAGAGGCTCCCCAGCAGCTGAATGAGACTCATGCAGATTCCTACAGCCAAACATTGGATAGAGGTCATGGACCCCAATGGAAGAGTTAGGGGGAGGATAGTTTCAACTAGCCTTGACCCATGGGAGCTCTCAGAGAATGAGCTACCAACTAAAGAGCATACATGAGCTGTGCAAAGGCCCTTGGAATATAGGCAGCAGAGGACTGCCTTGTTCGGCCTCCGTGAGAGAGGATGCACTTAATCCTTAAGATAATATCCAGAATGCCCAGAGCTCCCAGGGACTAAACTGCTAACCAAGGAGTACACATGGAGGGATATGCATATGTAGCAGAGAATGGCCTTGTTGGACATCAGTGGGAGGAGAGGCCCTTGGTCCTGTGAAGGCTCGATGCCCCAGTCTAGGGAAACTCGAAGGTGGGGAGGTGGGAGTGGGTGAGTGGTAGAAGAACACCCTCATAGAAGCAGGGGAGGGAGGATGGGATAGAAGGTTTCAGGGAGGGCAGGGAAAGGAGATCACATTTGAAATGTAAATAAAGTATCCAATTTTTATAAAACGAATAAAAAGATCACTTATGCTCTATTGTTGGGGGAATACCCATGAAAGGACCCCTCTCTCAAAGGTGAAGGGGGGAGGGGATGTGGGTAGGAACCCTGTGAGTAGAGATCAGGAGGCGGGCATCATTTTGGATGTAAATACATAAATAAATTTATATATGTATAGTGTATGAGTTTAAAATTCATAGTCCCCAATCTTCTTTCTTATATTTTACTTCAAAGAAAAATACTGTTAACATTGATGTGTATCTTTTTACATCTTTTCTCCATGCTTGAATAAAATGTGTATGCATACTCATCCATTTCTGTTGTAGAAAATATTTAATCTCAATCAGGGTGTCTACCCCACCTTTGATCCATCAGTTCCCAGATAAAATATACAAGACTTTTATATTTTAATACGCATTAATACACTTTGTTAACAACATTTTACTGTTTTCTTTCTTTCTCTATTTAGGAAATGCGTATTTATAGAAAATAATTACCGTCTTACTGAGACATCAATCAATTTTGAGGGTATTAAAACACTGTACATTCTTAGATGTGATTAACCTTATATGCATTCATTGTCCTTTTTTATATTTTGTAATTATTTCTATAATAAGCGGTTGCCATGGGAAAAATAATAAGTTCTTTTATGTATTACTTCTGTAAGCAAAATTGAAATGAGTACAATATGTATTTCATGGAAGATATTTCAAGATCATTAGTATCTTTGTATACAGAGAATTAATAAGGATCTAAACAGGTTCAGCTAACTTTGTGTCCAACATTTACATGATATGTGATTCTTTCAAATACCCTAGGACTTTCCGATTAGAAGTAGGGCTGCCCACCCATCTCCAAAATTTTAACCCAGAATTGCTCCGGTCTAAAGGAAATACAGGAAAAAAGAGTGGAGCAGAGACTAAAGGAAAGGCCATCCAGAGACTATCTGACCTGGGGATCCATTCCATATGCAGAATCCAAACCCAGATGCCAAGAAGTGCTTGGTGACGGGAGCCTGATACAGCTGTCTCTTGAGAGGCTCTGCTAGAGCCTGACCAATACAGATGCTGGTGATCACAGTCAACCACAGTCAAGCACAGGACCCCAATGGAGGAGTTTGACAAAGAATTGAAGGAGCTGAAAGGGTTTACAACTGCATAGGAAGAACAACAATATCAACTAACTAGACACCCCAGAGCTCACAGAGGCTAAAGAACCAACCAAGAAGTAAACATGGAAGGACCCATGGCTCCAGCTGCATATTTAGCAGAGAATGGCCTTCTCAGGGATCAATGGGAGGAAATGCCCTTAGTCCTGTGAATGCTTGGAGTCCAGTATAGGAGAGTGTTAGGGCAGTGAGGCAGGAGGGGGTGGGTGGTTGGGGAGCACCCTCATAGAATCAGAAGGAGTGGGGATGGGATAGGAGGTTTCCCAAGGGGGAAACTGGGAAGGGGGATAACATTTGAAATGTAAATAAATAAAATATCCAATGATAAAACATAGAAGTTTTTCTAATTAATTCTATTCATTCTTATATTGAGTTTCAGTAAATGCATTTTTTTTCCAGAGAGGTAGACTTTATTTTAATTTTAATTTTTGGTGGAGATCTCTGCTATTTTTTATTTTATTTATTTATCTTTTATTTAACCTTGTTTTTTACAGTACAGACTTTTAAAAGTCCCCTCAGACACCCCTCCCAGTCCACCCTTTTACTAGTCCACATCTCATACCCTACCATCTCCAGGAGGATGTCCCCATGCCCCCCACCCGTACCCTACCAGACTTCTAAACTCCCTGGGGCCTCCAGTCTCTTGAGGGTTAGGTGCATCTTCTCTGACTAAACCCAGACCTGGCAGTCCTCTGCTGTGTATGTGTTGGGGCCTCATATCAGCTGGTATATGCTGCCTATTTGGCGCTTAGTTGAGACTGCTTGTCCTCCTACAGTATTGCTCTCCTCCTCAGCTTCTTCCAGCTTTCCCCTAATTCAACCACAGGGGCCAACAACTTCTGTCCATTGGTTGGGTATAAATATCTGCATCTGACTCTTTCAGCTGCTTGTTGGGTCTTTCTGAGAGCAGTCATGTTCGGCCCCTTTCTGTGAATACATTACATTAGTAAATAGTGTCAGGTCTTGGGGTGGAATCCAGCCCTTGAGCTGGATTTCCAATTCGGGCTTGTTGTTGAACATCCTTTTCCTTGGGCTCTTCTGTATTTTTGTCCTTGCAGTTCTTTCAGACAGGAAAAGTTATGGGTGAGAGTTTTGACTGTGAGATGGCAACTCCAGCCCTCACTTGATGCCCTGTCTTTCTGCTGGAGGTGGGCTCTAAAGTTCCCTCTCCCCACTGTAGAGCATTACATCTAGTGTCCCTCCCTTTGAGTCCTGAGGGTCTTTCACTTTCAGGTCTCTGGTGCATTCTAGAGGCTCTTCCTACCTCCTGCCTCCCGAGGTTGCCTGTTTCCATTCTTTTGGCTGGCCCTCAGGGATTCAATCCTGTTTCCCCTACCCAATACCTGATCACATTCCCTTTTCCCCCAACCTGTTTCCTTTCCTACCCAGGTCCCTCCCTCCATTCCCTTTCCTCTGAATGCTTTCTTCTTTCTCTCAAGTGAGATTGAGGCCTCCTCACTATGGCCCCTTGGCTTGTTACTTTTTGAGTTCAGTGGAAAACATACAGTGTGAAAGTCTATACAACCTAGACAATATACCAGGATATTATATATTTTCTTCACTATATTAAACAAGCAAAAATATGTAAGCACTGTTTGGGCTATAAAAGACCATGTTTCAAAATAAGTAACTAAATGAATGAATAAATAAGTACATAAGGGAATAAATTTAAAACAGAGAAAGACATATAAAAAAATTCTTAGAAATAAAGAAGCAACTCCACTTGATAAGCGATTTTTTATTTGAATATAGCAAATAGTCTTTAAGTTTTATAAAATAAAGGGATATTTACTCTTTTCTGAAGTCAAAATGTTATAAGATTAAGGCATAAACTGGTCTTGAAATGGCCAATAATCAGATTCTTTTCTGAATTTGTGGTCTAACGATGGGAAAGGTTATAAGTAGAAAATAAACCACATCAAAACTTATATGTATCAATCATATGATACATAACTACTATATTTGGCTAGAGCTAGTAACCTCTAAATAGTTTTACCTTGTTGAGTAGAAGTTCCCTTCCTTCTTTTCAAATGTTTCTATATTATCTAGCAGAATGCAAGTCAGGTTTTTTCCTGGTAAGAAAACAGTTAGCAAAATGTTGTTATGCATTCAATTATTTTAGCATATAATTTTAATTTGAAAACTATACTGAATTGATAAATGTACATAAATATGGATACACTGGAACTATTTTTTACCTTCACAGAATAGTTCTAATTATACAGAAGTAGATAGTTGATTTTCCCACTGATTTCAATACACAAATAATGCCTGTATAGGTAAAAACATTCACAAAGATTGCTACAGGCATGGATCAGTGTAAATGGCCAGCATTTATTTTTATTTTTTGATTGGATATTTTAAGGCTTAGTACAGAAAACTTTCCCTGGAATCCTATTTCAATTCTTATAATGCATTTGATTCTTCAGAACTTGTCTTTTACACTCCTTTATATAACATCAAGTCAACATTATTTGCTACTTTTTCTACAAATGGTGAGAGAAATTTTATTTTCCAGTAGAAAAAATACCAATTTGTCACCTTCTTGTAAACAGAGGTCAGTATGAGAATGTTATTCTGATTAGTCTCCTAAAACACCACTTTAAAAATCAGTTTTTTAAAAAGTTATTTTCCTTTTACAAACGACGGAAGTAGGAGCTGGGTTCCCTCCGATCACTAGGGTTAACTGTTTTGCTCACCTTGCCTCCATTATCCTCTTAAGGACTAGGTTTTTGAACAACCTACTAGTATACTTGCTCCTAAAGCTCTATTCTTCTTTAAAATTCAATTCTAACGGCATAACTTGAGTTTCAACACTGAACAATGGACACTTGATGGTTGGCATGGATAATAGTGCCAAGGCAAGATTTGAAGCACTTTACCATGTCTCTCCAAGTCCCTTTTAACCCAGTACCTGACAAATAAGTTTCAGAGAGGAAAACACAGAATTAAATGATAGCAGAAAAGGTGAATTACTACTGTCTTGCCCAAGTATTCAGAACATGAGTAATCAATGAGAAAAACCCACCAGTTTTGTAGCTTCAGAGATGCACAGTTTCTTAAGGCACTATTGTGATTTCCTTAAAATACACACATGGTTTTATGGATAAATGAGTGTCAAGCACTAATACTATTGTCATATTCAAAACAACCGTGCTTTCACATCATAGTATAATAGCAACCTTGAGAGGGGCTTTGTAATATGTTTAAAATTTGACAGATTGTTCTTTACATCATTGTAATTTTGTATATGATCAAAATGTCTTTATAATATATGCATAGGGTTTGGATAATAAATACCCATCTTAACCCTTTTTAAGATTTGTTTTCTTCTTCTTCCTTTTTTGCTTACAAACTGAAAGCTTTACTGAATACTAGAGTTAAACAACCTATTTAATATTTATTTTTATTAGCTATTTTATTTATTTACATTTCAAACCCCTTCCCGGTTTCTCCACAACAAAGATCCTATCCCATCCCTGATCCCCCATGCTTCTATGAGGGTGCTCACACACACAACTCCCCCTCCCACCTCACCCCTCTAGCATTCACCTACACTTGGTCATCGAGAATTCACAGGACCAAAGGCCTCCCCTTCCATTTATACCAGATAAGCCAATCCTCTGCTACATATGCAGTTGGAACCATTGCTCCCTCTATGTGTACTCTTTGGTTGATGGTTTACTCCCTGGGAGTTCTGGGGTGTCTGGTTGGTTGATATAGTTGTTCTTCCTATAGGGGTTGCAAACAGCATCACCTTCTTTAGCTCTTCCCCTAACTCCTCCACTGGGGTCCCCATGATCAGTCTGGTGGTTGGCTGTGAGCATCCGCATCTGTATTGGTCAGGCTCTGGCAGAGCCTCTCAGGGGCCATCATACCAAGGTTTGTTTTCTTAAGCCATGAATTCAGGTGAAATTTAAACTCCTTATAAGCTTGATTCTGCTACTGAAAAAAGGTAGCTGTTAGGTTATGAACCAGTGTCATTAACGAAAGGTGATACAGACAAAGAAAAAACACAGACACACACACACACACACACACACACAACACCACAATTTTACCAACTAATTCTTTTCCCTTTAGCATTGAAGATGTATCTTAGTGAATGAATTTTTACTTAAATGCTATGCTTGCTTTTAGACTCAGACTCAGGATACATTCACAGAAATACATGAGATACTGAGATTTTAGTACCTATCACTAATGGTGTCTTAGGTCTGTATTGCTGTGATAAAACATAACAAAAGCAACCGAGGGAGGAAAGTCTTTATTTCAGCTTATAGTGCTCCATTTACACTCTATCACTGAAGGAAATCAGGACAGAAATAAGAAAGAAACCTGAAAGCAGGAACTGAAGCAGAAGTCATAGAGGAAAACTGCTTACTGACATGAATTTCTCTGGTTTTTGTTGTTGTTGCTGCTGTTTTGTTTTCCTTCCTTCCTTCCTTCTTCCTTCCTTCCTTCCTTCCTTCTTCTTCCTTCCTTCCTTCCTTCCTTTCCTTCCTTCCTTCCTTTCTTCCTTTCTTTCTCTTTCTTTTTCTCCACCTTGGACCATTTACCCAGAGATGGCACCACTGCCCGTGGGCTGATCTGACCCTGCCACATCAATTATTAATTAAACAGAACCTAATGCAGACATTTTCCCAGGTGAAGTGTTTTCTTCTTTGACAGAACTTCAAACAGATTATTTGTAAAGAATTGCCAAAGGCTGTTGATTAATAACTCCTGATATCTAAACCTTTCAAATTAATTTATAAATAAGCCAGGAAGTTGTAGAGACTTCTGACATGCTCCTGTTCAAGTCTCGTTTGAGGTTGATTAATCATCTAGTAAAATTTTACCATGATAACATAGTAACCTGAAGATGGGTCAATTAAAATAAAACCTTTGCTGTCTCATCCATGTAAACACAGAGAAAGAGACTCTATCACCCCATCCTTTTCTTAGTCATCCTTTCTTAGTACTTCTTTCAATGTTCATTCAGAAACACATAGATTAATTACATGGAGATCTAAGAAACCAACAGTTAAAAAAGGATAAAATTTAAATGTTCAGGGCCTCCTCTTAATGCAAAATACAATATAAATGGTTAAAGATTATTGACAAAAAATTAATTTAAAGTTACCATGTCAAAACTGAAGTAAAATCAAAATGAGGTAAGTGATGTTATACAATCATCTCTGTATTTAATGTCTTTTATTCGGTTAGTAAAAGTGAAGTTTTGTGACATAAAAGTAAATTTGATAAACCTTAAATATTCTTAAAATATTCTTCTATAAGTATCTGGGAATTATGAAAGCCATTGCATTTTGCTGAATATGAGAAGTGATAGGACATGACCTATTGCATATAATGATGAAACCCCCGTATATATTAGCTCAATACAACACGTTCAACTGCTTTGTTTGGAGAAGGAGACATTGCTTTTAGAATTATCTTTAACATGCTCATTACTGGCAATAAGAAACAAACATTGCTTCTTTGCTTTGTCTCCCTCCACGCTTCTCAGCTTTCATCTTATCAATAAGAGAAATAATTGAATTCATTGTTGTTGTCTGGGTAAGAGTGCCTTTCAACACCTGTGAGCTGATATTACTAACAACTGGTGAAGAAGAAAGCTAATTTTCCTATTATCCTCTAGCTCTTTTATTTAAAAAGTACTCATCCACCAGTGAGTGATTTTAGTTCCAAATTTGCTGATCATGTGCTGGGAGAGACTGAAGGATGTTCCAGATTACTACTGTAGGTTAACTTTGACCATAAACTGAGCATATCATAGCACTGTTCTGAGGTCGGGAAAACTGTAAGGTATCTCAATCATGAATTGAAACCATCTAGAGTCTGGGCACTGGGGGACCACTCTCCTAGATGCAGAGACTGACAGAATCCTCTGTCATTGTATCATTTTGCTGTTTTAAATACTATGAACTTATTTGAAAATAGACCCAATATGAAAATGTCTTAGAGGACAGAACTTGATGATTTGCATTTCGACATTGGCATTTTCTCACACTCTTGGGTTGAAGAAATGAACAACAGATGGGGCTGCCATCATGTTGTTTGATATTTTGACAACTGTTCACTGACTAAAACACCATCTCCAGAATTTCTATGAGTAGAATTTTGTGGATTTCAGTTTAGTTGTACTCCTTTGGGCTCTCTTTGTCTGCTTGATTTGTTTTGTTTTACAGTGATGCTGATGACAAAATTTTTTGAAGTTATCTAAAACATTGAATTCATTATTTTGTGTGTCTCTATCAATATTTTATTTCATGTCAAGGCAATATTATTTTTCTATAAATACCATTAAGATTGTTTTATTTCATTTGTTTGCTTGCATGAATTTATATGTATCAAATGTTGTTTTGACACCTTGAGAGGTAATAATAGGGTATCTAATTCCTTGGAACTAGAGTTGGAGGCTTTGTGAGCTGCCTGTTATGAGTGCTGGAACTGAGCCCAGTTCCTCTGCATTCTTTTCCCTTTACATTAAGATGTTTTCTTAGTAAAAATGAATTTTTACTTAAATCAAATGTTTGGGTTTTTAAAACTCAGACCAGGTTTACATTCACAAAAAATTAATGAATTTTCAAAATTTTTTTAAGTCCCCTACCACTAAGGGTGTCTTAGGTCTTTTTGCGGGTGATAAAACAAAACAAAAGCAACCGGGGGAGGAAAGTCTTTTTTTTCGCTTATAGTGCTCCCTTTTACCTCAAAATCACGGGAAGGAAATCAACAGAAATAAGAAAAAAACCTGAAAGCGGGAAACCTGAAGCAAAGTCATAGAGGAAAACCTTACGGGACATAAAATTTCTCTGGTTTTTGTTGTTTTTGGGCTGTTTTTGTTTGTTTTCCTTCCTTCCTTCCTTCCTTCCTTCCCTTCCTTCCCTTCCTTCCCCCTTCCCCCTTTCCCTTTCCCTTTTCCTTCCTTCCTTCCTTTTCCTTCCTTTCTTTCTCTTTTTTTTTTTCCCCACCTTGGACCTTTTAAACCCAAAGGGCACCACTCCCCGTGGGCTGATCTGACCCTGCCACATCAATTTTAATTAACAAAAACCTAATCAGAAAATTTTCCCGGGTGAAGGGGTTTTTTCCCTTTTGACAGAACTTCAAACAGTTTAAAATTTGTAAAAAATTTGCCAAAGGCTGTTGATTAAAAAAACCCCCCTGATATCAAACCTTTCAAAAAATTTTTAAAAAAATAAGCCGGGGAATTTTAAGCCCTTCTGCCATCTCCTTTTTCAAGTCCGTTTGAGTTTGATTAATCATCTAGAAAAAAATTTTACCATGATAACAAAAAAAACCTGAAAAAGGGTAAATTTAAAAATAAAACCTTTGCTTCCCCCATCCATGTAAACACAGAAAAAAACTCTATCACCCCACCCCTTTTCCCCTTAGTCACCCTTTTTTAAGTACCCCTTTAAAAGTTCTTTCAGAAACACAAAAAGTTTAAATTACAGGGAATTTTAAAGGAAACCCAACAAAAAAAAAAGGAAAAAATTTTAAAAATGTTCGGGCCCCTCCTCAAAATTGCAAAATACAATAAAAAAAGGTTAAAAAAATTAAATTGCCCAAAAAATTAATTTAAATTTACCATTGTCAAAACTGAAGTAAAATCCAAAATGAGGAATTTATGTTAAAAATAAATCCTTTTTTTTAAATTTCCCTTTTATTGGGTTAGTAAAAGTGAATTTTTGGGAAAAAAGAAAATTTGATAAACCTTAAATATTTTTTAAAATATTTTCTATAAATATCGGGAATTATGAAACCCTTGAAATTTTGGGCTGAATATGAGAATGATAGGAAATGACCTTTTGCATAAAATATGAAACCCCCAAAATATTTAGCTCATACAACACTTTAAAACTGCTTTGTTTGGGGGAAGGAGACTTTTGTTTTTAAAGAATTATTTTTTAACATCTCTTTACTGGCAAAAAGAAACAAACTTTGTTTCTTTGGGCCTTTTTTCCTCCCCCACGCTTTTTTCCGTTTTCATCATACAATAAAAAATAATTGAATTCATTTTTTTTGGGTTTTGGGGTAAGAGTGTTTTTTCCCAACCCCTGTGAGAGATATTACAAAAAACGGTGAAGAAAAACTAATTTTCCTATTATCCTCTAGCTCTTTTATTTAAAAAAAAAATCCAACCCCCAGGGGTGATTTTATTTCCAAAATTTGCTGATCATGTGCTGGAGAAACTGAAGGATTTTTCCCAGATTACTATTGTGGGTTAAATTTTGACCAAAAGGGGGGGCATATCATAGCACTTTTCTGGGGGGGGAAAACTTTTAAGGTATCTAAATGGGGGAATTGAAACCATCTAGAGTCGGGGCACTGGGGGACCACTCCCTAAAATGCAGAGACGGGAAAAATTTCCTCGTAGGGTACCCTTTTGCTGTTTTAAAAACAATGAACTTTTTAAAAATAGACCCAATATAAAAAATGCCCCTTAAGGACAGAACTTAAATATTTGCTTTTCAAACTTTGGGAAATTTTCCCTTTTCCACCCCTTTTGGGGTTGAAGAAAGGGAACAACAGATGGGGCGCCCACATTTGTTTGATATTTTGACAACTTTTTAAACGACTAAAACCCAAACTCCAAAATTTCTATGAGTAAAATTTTTGGATTTCAGTTTAAGTTACCCCTTTTGGGGCTCTTTTTGGGTTGTTTAATTTTTTTTTTTTTTTTAAACAGTAAATTGCAAGACAAAATTTTTTTTTAAAATTTTAATCTAAAAAAATTGAATTTATTTTTTTTGTGTGTCTCTATAAAATTTTTTATTTCATGTAAAGGAAATTTTTTTTTTAAAAACCATTAAAAATTGTTTTATTTCATTTTTTTGGGCTTGCATAAATTTTAAATGATCAAATTTTGGTTTTACCCCTTTTGGGGGTAATAATAGGTACCCAAATTTCCTTGGAACTAAGTTGGGGGCCCTTTGTGAGCTGCCTGTTATGATTTCTGGAACGGAGCCCAGTTCCTCTGCACTAAAAGCTTTCCCCCCTTAATCCCCTGAGCCATTTTTTCCAGGCCCCTCCATTAAAGTAATTTTAAATTGAAATTATCCCTTTAAACCGTGTTTTCCCACAAACTGTCTATAAAAGAATTTAAATCTTTTGAAACCCCTGTTAAAATTGAGGTATTTTTAAACTATTGAAGGGCTCAAAGAGGTTTTTAATTCACGACCCTTTCCCAAAATTTTCAAAATTTAAAGATCAGGGGGGGTAGAAGCAGAGGGAGGAAGAAACATGTTTATTTTTTTAAAAAAAAAAAAACCAAAAAAACTAGCTCATAAACCATACAAACCTGATAAGACAAAAAATAAAAAAACACAAAGGGGTAAAAGAAAAGGGGGCAGATGTGAGTCCCAATGTAAATTCTGAAACAAAAAAAAAAAATTTTTTAAAAAAAAAAAATTTTTTTTTTTTTTTTAAAAATTTAAAATATTTACTTTTTTTTTTTTTTTTGTTTTAAAAAAAAAAAAAAAAAAAAAAATTTTTAAAAAAACCCAAAAAAAATTTTTTTAAAAACCCAAAAATAGTATATATTTTTTTTTTACTTTTTTTTTTTACATTTTTTTAAAAAAAAAAAAAGTTTTTTTTAAAAAAATTAATTTATCCTTGTTTTTTGTTTGGTTTATTTTAATTTTAAAAAAAATTTTTCCTTTTAAAGGGGTTTTTTTTATTTTTAAAAAAAAAAAATAAATAAAAAATTTTTTTTTAAAAAAAAAAAACCAAAAATTTTTTTAAAATTAATTTTTTTTTTAAATTTTCCTTTCCTTTTTTAAAAAAAAAAAAAATTAAAACCCAATTTGGTTTTTTTTTTTTTTAAAAAAAGAAAAAGGGGGTTTTAAAAAATTTTGGTTTTAAAAAAAAAATTTTTTAAATTCCAAAAATTTTTTGGAAAAAAATTTTAAAAAAAAAAAAAAAAAAAAAAAAAAAAAAAAACCCAAAAAAAAAAAAAATTTTCCCCAAAAAAAAATAAATTTTTAAAAAAATTTTTCCAAAAAAAATTTTTAAAGGAAAAGGAAAAAAAGGGTTTTTAAAAAATTTTTTTCCCCCAAAAAATTTTTTTTTCCCCCCCCTTTTTTTGAAAAATTTTTTTTTTTAAAAATTTTTTTAAAAAAAAAAAACCCCGAAAAAAAACCCAAAATTTAAAACCCCAAAAAAAAATAAAAAAAAAAAAACCAAATTTTTTAAAAAAAAAAAAAATTTTCCCCCTTTAAATTATTTTTCCCAAAAAAATTTTTTAAAAAAAATTTTTTAAAAAAATTTTGGAAAAAAAGGGGCCCCCCTTTTTTAAAACCCCCCTTTTTTTTTTAAAAAAGTTTCCCCCTTTTTTAAAAAAAAAACCCCCGGGGCAATTTTTTAAAAACCCCCCCGGGAAAAAAAAAAAAAAAAATTTTAAAAATTTCAAAAAAAAAACCCCCCCTTTTTTTAAAAACCCCCCCTTTTTCCCCCCCCCCGGGGGAAATTTTTTCCCCTTTTTTTGATGAAAATTTTGTTGAACCAAAAAAAAAAAAAAAAATTTTTTTTTTTTTTGGGGGTTTTTTTCAAAATTTTTTAAAAAAAAAAAATTTTTTTAAAAAAAAAAAAAATTTTTTTTTGTTTTTAAAAAAATTTAAAAGGGGGAAAATTTTTTAAAAAAATTAAAAAAAATTAAGGAAAATTTTAAAACCCTTAAAAAATTTTTTAAAAATTTTTTCCCCAAAATAAAAAAAGGGGGGGTTTTTTTTTTTCCCCTTTTTTTTTTTAAATTTTTGGTTTTGGGGTTTTGGGGAAAGGGGGTTTAAAAAAGGGGGTTAAAACCTTTTTTTTAAATTTTTCCTTTTTCCCCCCCCCCCTTTTTTCCCCAAAAAAAATTTTTTTTTTTTAAAAAAAAAAAAAAAAAAAAAAAAAAAAAAAAAGCACCAAAAGAGCATTAGGATACCAAAAAAAAAAAAGGGGGGAAAAAAAGGGCAGAGAAAAAAAAAAACCCCCCCCCCCCCCCCCCCCGGGGCCCCCCCCAATTTTAAAAAATTTTTTAAAAAAAAAAAAAAAAAAAAAAAACCCCCCAAAAAAAAAAAAAATTCCCCAAAAAAACTGAAACCCCAAAAAATTTAAAAAGGGGTTTTCCCCCCAAAAAAAAAACCCCAAAAAAAAAAAAAATTTTTTTTCCCTTTATTAATTTTTTGTTTTAAAATTTTTTTTTTAAAAAAAAATCCAAAAAAAAACCCTTTTAAAAAAAAATAGTTTTAAACCCAAAATTCCCCCCTTTTTTTCCCCAAAAACCCAAACCCCAAAAAAACCCCCCCCCTTTTAAAGTTTTTTAAAAAAAAAGGGTTTTTAAAAAAAATTAAGGGGGGGTAAAAAAAATTGGGGGGTTTTTTTAAAAAAAAAAACCAAAAAAATTTTTTTTTAAAAAAAATTTTTTTTTAAATTTTTGAAAAGTTAAAAAACCAAAAAATTTTAAAAAAATTTTCCCAAAAAAAAACCCCAAAAAAAAAAAAAACCCAAAAAAGGGGGGAAAAAAAAAAATTAAAAAAAAAGGGGGGGGGGGGAAAGGGGGTAAAAAGGGGGGGGGAAAAAGGGGGGGGGGTTTTGGGGGGGAAAAAAATTAGGGAAAAATTTGGTTTTTTGGAAAAGGAAAAAAAAAAGGGGAAAAAAAGGGGTTCCCTTTGGGGGGGGAAAAAAAAGGGAAATAAAAAAAAACCCCCCCCCAAAAAATTTTTTTAAAAAAAAACCCCCCAAAAAAAAAATTTTGGGAAAAAAAAAAAAAAAAAAAAACCCCCCAAAAAAAAAAAAAAATTAAAAAAAAAAAAAACCCCCCTTAAAAGGGGGTTTTTCCCCCCCCCTTTTTTTGGCCGGGAAAAGGCCCCCCCTTTTTTGGGAAAAAAAAAAAAAAAAAGGGGGGGGGAAAAAAAAAAAAAACCCCCCGGAAAAGGGGGGCCCCAAAAAACCCCCCCCCCCTTCCCCGGGGGGCCCCCCCAAATTTTAAATTCCCGGGCCCCCTGGGCCGGGCCGGGGGCCTTTAAAATTTTTCTTTGGGGAGGGAATTTTTTTTGGGGGGGGCCCCCAAAAAAACCCCAAAAACCCCCTTCCTTTGGGGGGAAAAAAAAGGGGGGGGGCCCCCCCCTTAAAAAAAAAAAAACCCCCCGGGGAAAAAAAAAAGGAGGTTAAAAAAAAAAAAAAAAAAAAAAAAAAAAAAAAAAAACAAAAGGTTTCCCAAAAAAAATTTTAAAAAAAAAATGGGAAAAAAAAACCCAAAAAAAAAAAAAAAAATTTTTAAACCCGGGTTTAAATTTTAAATTTTAAAAAACCAAATTTGGGGGAATTTTTTTTGGAAAAAAAATTTCCCAAAAACCCCCAGTTTTTAAAAATTTTTTTTCCCCTTTTTAAAAAACCCCCAAAAAACAAAAAAAAAAAAAAAATTTTTCAAAACCCCCCAAAAAAAAAAAATTTAAAAAAAAAAATTTGGTTTTTTTTCCCTTTTTTTCCCCTAACCCCCAAAAAAACCCCAAAAAAAAAAAATTTTTTTTTTTGGGGGTTTAACTTTTTTGGGGTTTTTTTTTTTAAAAAAAAAAAATTTAAAAAAAATTTTTTTTTCCCCTTTTTTTTTTTGGGGGCCCCAAAAAAATTTTTTTTTAATTTTTTTTTTTCCTTAAAAAAAATTTTTTGGGAAAAAAAAAAAAAAAATTTTTTTCAAAATTTTTTTTAAATTTTTAAAAATTAAAAAAAAAAACCTTTTTTAAAAAAAAAAAACCCCAAAATTTTTTTGGAAAATTTTTTTTTAATCCCAAAAAAAAAAATTTTTAAAAATTTTTTTTTAAAAAATTTTAAAATTTTTTTTTTTTTAAAAAAAAATTTTTTTTTAAAAAAAAAAAAAAAAAAAAAAAAAAAATTTTTAACTTTTCCCAAAAAAAAGGGGGGAAAAAAAAAAAAAAAAAAAAAGAAACCCCTTTTTTTTTTTTTTTTTTTTTAAAAAATTTTTAAAAAAAAAAAAAATTTTTTGGGGGGGGTTTTTTGGGGTTTTTAAAAAAAAAAAAAAAAAAAAATTTTTTTTTTCCCCAAAAAAAAGGAAAAAAAAAAAAAAAATTTTCCGGGGAAAAAAACCAAAATTTTTTTTAAAAAAACCCCAAAAAAAAAAAACCCGGCCTTTAAAGGGGGGGGGGTTTAAAAGGGGGAAAAAAAAAAAAAAAAAAAATTTTTTTTAAAAAAAAAATTTTTAAAAAGGGAAAAACCGGGGCCCCCCCAAAAAAAAAAAAAAAAGGGAAAATTTTTAAAACCAAAAAAAATTTTTTAAAAAAAAATTTTTTTTTTTTTAAAAAAAAAATTTGAAACCTTTTTTAAAACCCCCTGTTAAAAATTTTTTTTTTAAAAAAAAAAAAAAAATTTAAAAAAAATTTTTTCCCCCCAACCCGGTTGGGGGTTTTTTTTCCAAAAAGAAACCCCGGGTTTTAAAATTTTTAAAACTTTTTTTTAATTTTGTTTTTTTAAAATTTTTTAAAAAAAAGGGGGTTTTTAAAAATTTTTTTTTTAAAAAAAACCCCCCCCAAAAGGGAAAAAAAAAAAAAAAAAATTTTTTTTTTTTAAAAAAAAAACCCTTGGCTCCCTTTTTCCCCCCCCCAAAAACCCCCCCTTTTTTTTTTTTCCCCCCCCCAAAAAAAGGAATTTAATTTTAAAAAAGGGGGGGAAATTTTAAAAAAAAAAGGGGGGGGTTTTTTTAAAAAAATTTTTTTTTTTTTTTAAAAAAAAAAATTTTTTTTAAAACCCGGGTTCCTTTTCCCCCGGGGGGGCCCCATCCCAAAATTTCCCCTTTTTTTTGGGGGGGTTTTTTTCCCCCCCCAAAAAACCCCCCCCCCGGGCCTTTTATTTCCCCCCTTTTTTAAATTTCCCCCCCCCCCCTTTTTGGGGGAAATTTCCTTTTTTTTTTGGGGGTTTCCCAAAACCCTTTTTTTTAAAAGAATAAAAATTAAAATTGGTTTTCCCCCATTGGGGGTTTTTTTTTTTGGGGGGGGCCCCCCCCCTTTTAATTTTTTTTTTTTTTTTTGGCCTAATTTTTGGGGGGGGTTTTTTTGTATAATAACACATGCAACCTTACCCTCAAAGAGCAAGAATCAACCAATTTAAAGATAAAATTTAATGCTTCCACATCTAAAGCTTGGCATTCTTGGTCTTGCAGCTATACAGGCAGGCTGAACACAGCTGGCTTTATTCTGTTTACCATCCATACGTATTCAATTCAGTCCCAGCACAAATGGTAAAGAGTTTGAAGAAATATGAAGAGGTCTGTAAAAGTACTTGGTTCTATGGGTCATCAAATTCTGTCATGTGACAGATTGTTTAACTCTCTGGAGAGAACATAGTTGCTGATGATGTTTTATTAAATGCACTGGATATCCTGTCTCCTCTCACAGGGTCCCTCCCTCATCCAACATACCCTTCTTTTCTGAGAGGGTGTCTCACCCGCAACATCGGTACCAACAATCCTGTTGCATCATGTCCCCGAAGGGTTAGGTGCATCCTTTCCCACTGTGGGCAGACATGACAGCCTTGTTGAGGAACAGATTCCATAAACAGGCAGCTTTAGGACAGTCCCTGCTCCAATTGTTGGGAGATCGATATGGAAACTGATCTGCCTATCTGCTTCATAAGTGCTGGGTCCGGGTATGCTCCTTGGTTGGTGGCTCAGTCTCTGACATCTCCGAATGGTCCAGATTGGTTGATTCTGTTCATCTTCCTGTAAAGTTCCTACCCTCTTCCAGGCCTTCTATTCTTCCTACAGCTCTTCCATAAGGTCCGCTGACTTCTCTCCAGCTTTAGGATGTGGACATCTACATCTGCTTCAGGCAGTTGCTGGGTGGATCTTCTTAGAGGACAGTTATACTACACTCCTGACTACAAGAATAACCGAGTATCAATAGTGTTAGGTATTGGTGCATGCCCATGGATGGGTCTCAAGTTGGGCTGGTTATTGTTTGGCCATTCCCTAAGCTCCCGTTTCATCTTTGTCCCTGCATTTCTTTTAGACAGGACAAATTTTGGACCATAAGTTTATGGTTGGGTTGATGTCCTTATCCCAATTCTGGGTGTCCTACCTAGCTACAGGAGGTGGCATCTTCAGGTTCCATATCTCCATTTCTATGTGTCTATGCGAAGTTTACCTGCATTGACTCCTGGGATAAGCTCCTACCCTATCCCAGGTGTCAGCATTTCCTAGATATTCCTTCCAACACAGACCCCTGTCAGCTGAAGATTTTCATTCATTCTCATGGCCATTTGGCCCTCTCACCTCTCTCTCCTCACATCTGATCCTGACCCCTGACCCAACTCCCTTCCCCATCTGCTCTCCCACCGGTTCCCTCTCTCCATCTGCTTCCTATTATTATTTTAGTCCTCCTTCAAAGAGATTCAAGAATCCTCTCTTGAGCCTTCCTTCTTCTTTAGCTTCTTTGGGTCTGTAGAATATATAATGTTTATCCTGTACTTCATGGCTAATATCCACTTATCTTTAGTTTTAATGTTCTTACCCACAAATTTAACTTTAACTCTCTAATAACGAGAATTCATTCTTTCAGCTCCACAAGGTGGAAGGAGCCAACCAACTGCCACAGGAGCCGAAATACATCATGGCACCCATTCATTTTGTACACACACACACACACATTTAAAATGTTAATTATTAGAATTTAAATGATAAATTTGAGAGCTGGGTACAAAATATTATAAAAAAATTTAAATCCTACTTCAGATGTATTTGAAAGAATTACCAGAAACTTTATTTAATATTCCTGAAGTTAATCAAAACATTCATTAATGACAAATGTTGATAACAGTATTAATCAGCTTCATAATGGTGGTATTTTATATACATTTGTATACTTCTATTGGTTTACTGATTATTATAATTTATACTGATTATTAGCTAAACGTGGTCAAATATACTGCTTATATTTACAAAACAAAATTTAGAATATAGAAATAAAATTACCATTAACCATATCAGAAGAAACATTTATTACAAAAGCATAAGTAACAGTTTTGTCAAGTAAGACATTCTAAAGTACAAGGCACACCACTAGAACATTATAAAAATTAAAAGTTATTCAGTATTGTAAAATAATTGAATTAGTCCCAAATTATAAGCTGAGTGTTGGGGACTTCAATTCAGAGGCTTTAGCAGAAGTCCTTCAGCAGTATCTCATACTACACTTTGCTTAAAGTTCAGGTTATTTCCTATAGGGGAAACATGATTCAACTTGGTCTGAAAGTGAACCCTCAGGGGTTAGCTGTTCCACTAAAGGGGGGAAAATGTGAAGTCAATCTCAACCAGAAGATTAAAATAAATTGCTTAAAAGTATATTCCCATGAAACGGCATATGAGTGCCTATCACACTGAATTTTGTAATAGGGAAATGAGTGAGGTGCATTAACCAGCTAAGCAGCTGAGAATATCTCCATTAGCAATTTTAACAGATGGAAGTGTACATATTTGTTATTTTCAATGTGATTAATCTACTTTAAATTTCATAGTTGTTTCATTGAAACACAAGAAAATATCTGTACTAATTAGAAAAGTATACTTTCCTGTGAACACGAGTCTTCTTTGATAATGATAAGAACAATGCTTCTGTTTGTAAACAGATACAGAAATTTCCCTCTGAATCTAAAATATTTTATTTCTATTCTTTTTTTCACATCTGAAGGAACTTGTTTTATTATTTGATATAGGTGCAATTATTAAAGCAATAACTTTCACAGAGATATCCATTATTTATATATTTCTTTGAAAAAAAATCATGGGGGCATTGATTCTTTTTTTTTTTTGGATATTTTATTTACATTTCAGATGTTATCCCCCTACCCCGTTTCCCTCCCCCTGCCCAGGAACCCCCTATCCAATCCCCCCTCCTGCTGCTGCTATGAGGATGTGCCCCCACCCACCCTCTGACTCCCACTTCCCCACCCTGAAATTCCGCCACACTAAACGTCTAGCCTTCATGGTACCAAGGATCTCCTCTCCCAATTATGCCAAACAAGGCCATCCTCCCCTACATATACAGCTGGAGCCATGGATCCCTCCCTATGTGCTCCCAGGATGGTAGTTTAGACACTGGGAGCTGTGGTTGGTTAGTATTGTTGCTCTTCTCATGGGGCCACCAACCCATTCAGTTCCTTCAGTCTTCTCTCTATTTCCTCCATTGGGAACCCCTTGATCAGTTCAATGGTTAGCTGTGAGCATCTGTTTCTGAATATGTGAGATTCTGGCAGACCTCTAAGGAGACAGCTATATCAGGATCCTGACAGCATGCACTTCCTGACATCCACATCAGCATCTACCTTTGGTGATTGAACATGGAACTAGATACCCAGGTAGAATGGTCTCCAGACAGCCCTTGCTTCTGGTTCTGTCCCACACTTTGTCTCCATATGTTCTCTCTTGAGCATTTTGTTACTCCTTCTAAGAAGGACTGAAGCACCCTCACTTGGTTTTCCTTCTTCATGAGTTTATGTGGACTGTGAGTTGAACCTTGGATATTGCTATCTTCAGGGCTAATATCTAATTACCAGGGAATGAAAACCATGTGTGCTCTATTGTGATTGGGTTACCTCACTCAGGATGATATTTTCTAGTTCCATCCATTTACCTAAGAATTTCTCAAATTAATTGTTTTTAATAGCTGTGTAATACTCCATTGTATAAATGTACCACGATTTTTGTATCCATTCCTCTGTTGAAGGACACCTGGGTTCTTTCAGCTTTTTGGTATGTGGAGCCTTCATTTTCATTAAATGCTAAAAAGTCTTTAACTTCTTCCTTTATTTCTTCTTGACCAAGTCATCATTGAGTAGACCATTGTTCAGTTTCCCTGTGCATGTGGGCTTTCCATTGTTTTTGTTATTATTGAAGACCAGCCTTAGTCCATGGTGATCTGATAGGATGCAAGAGATTATTTCAATATTTTTCTATCATCTGTTGAGGCCTGCTTTGTGACCAGTTATATAGTCTATTTTGGAGAAGGTACCATGAGGTGCTGAGAAAAAGGTATATTCTGTTGTTTTAGGATGAAATATTCTATAGATATCTGTTAAATCCATTTGGTTCATACTTTTCCTTAATTCCACTGTATCTCTGTTTAGTTTCTGTTTCAATGATCTGTCCATTGCTGAGAATGGGGTGCTGAAATCCCTCACTATTATTGTGTGAGGTGCAATATGTGCATTGACTTTTAGTAAAATTTCTTTTATGAATGTGGGTACCCTTGCATTTGGGGCATAAATTTCAGAATTAAGAGGTCATCTTAGTAGATTTTTCCTTTGATGAGTATGAAGTGTCCTTCCTTATCTTTTTTGATAACTTTTGGTTGAAAGTTGATTTTATTCTAAATTAGAATGGCTACTCCAGCTTTTTTCTTGGGACCATTTTCTTGGAAAATTGTTTTCCAGCCTTTTACTCTGAGGTAGTGTTTGTCTTTGCCACTGAGGTGCATTTCCTGTATACAGCAAAATTCTGGGACCTGTTTATGTATCCAGTCTGTTAGTATAAATCTTTTTATTAGGGAATTAAGTCCATTGATGTTAAGAGATATTAAGGAAAAGTGATTGTTTCTTCCTGTTATTTTAGTTATTAGAGGTGTAATTATGTTTGTGTAGCTTTCTTTTTTGGGGGTTGTTGGAAGATTACTTTCTTGCTTTTTCTAGGTTGTACTTTCTCTCCTTGTGTTGGAGTTTTCCATCTATTATCTTTTGTAGAGCTGGATTTCTGTGAAGATATTGTGCAAATTTGGTTTTGTCATGGAATATCTTGGTTTCTCCATCAATAGTGATTGAGAATTTTGCTGGGCATAGTAGTCTGGGCTGGCATTTGTGTTCTCTTAGGGTCTGTATGATATCAGTCCAGGATCTTTGGGCTTTTATAGTCTCTGGTGAGAAATCTGGTGTAATTCTTATAGGTCTGCCTTTATATGTTACTTGACGTTTTTCCCTTACTGCTTTTAGTATTTTTCTTTGTTTTATGCATTTGATGTTTTGATTATTATGTGATGGGAGGAATTTCTTTTCTGGTCTATTCTATTTTGAGTTCTGTAGACTTCTTGTATGTTCATGGACATCTCTTTCTTTACGTTAGGGAAGTTTTCTTGTAAAATTTTGTTGAAGATATTTACTGGCCCTTTAAGTTGGGAATCTTCATTCTCATCTATACCTATTATCCTTAGGCTTGGCCTTCTCATTGTGTCCTGGATTTTCTGGATGTTTTGGGTTAGGAGCTTTTTGCATTTTGCATTTTCTTTGACAGTTGTGTCAATGTTTTCCATGGTATCTTCTGCACATCTTTCTTCTATCTCTTGTATTCTGTTGGTGATGCTTGCATCTATGACTCCTGATTTCTTTCCTAGGTTTTCTATCTCCAGGGTAGTCTCCCATTGAGATTTCTTTATTGTTTCTACTTCCATTTTTAGATCCTGGATGGTTTTGTTTAATTCCTTCACCAGATTGGTTGTATTTTCTTGCATTCTTTAAGGCATTTTTGTGTTTCCTCTTTAAGAGCTTCAACCCGTTTACCTGTGTTCTCCTGTACTTCTTTAAGGGAGTTATTTATGTCCTTCTTAAAGTCCTCTATTATCCTCATGACAAGTGATTTTAAATCTGAATCCTGCTTTTCTGGTGTGATGGGCTGTCCAGGACTTGCTATGTTGGGAAAACTGGGTTCTGATGATAGCAGGTAACTTTGGTTTCTGTTGCTTATATTTTTGAGCTTGTATTTTGCCATCTGGTTAACTCTAGTGCTACCTGCACTCACTCTCTGACTGGAGACTGTCTTTCCAGTTATCTTGCTTGTATCAGAACTCCTCAGAGTCCAGATGTCTCTGTGATCCTGTGATCCTGAGTTCCTGGGTGAAAGAGCTCCTGGGACTCAGGCTTCCTCTGGGATCCTGAAATTCTGCTGCTCTAAGTGCAGTGGTTCCTCTGCTGCTCTGAGTGCAGTGGTTCTACCACTGCTCTAAGATTGTTCAGGATATGCTGTCTTCATAGGAGCAGACCCCACTATGTGTCTGCCCAAGTCAGAAGGACTAAACAAGGGGTGGAAGGGGAATGGTTTTTGAGAGGGGCGGGGTTTGGGTGGGTGATGGGTCCAGAGTGCCCCTGGCTCCCAGTTGCAGTTCTGGGGCGTAGGGTTATGGGGTTGGTTCTTACCAGCTGCTCTAGGTAGGTTTAGAATAAGGTGTTTTCATGGAGCAGACCAGCCAGGTCTCTGCCCCAGCCAAAAGGACCAAGCAAGGGGTGGAAGAGGAGTGGTATCCCGGAGGGGCTTTATTTCTATTCTTAACATTATGAAATTGATAATAATCTCATATAAACTTTCACTGCAAAATGCAGAATCACAAGGTTATTAGTGATGTCTAATCAGTTCTATGATTTTTAGACAAAACGAATGTATTGAATCCATAAATTCTCCCAGTCTTAAAGATAGGCTACACTTCCAGTAATTGATGAACAAAACAAAATGAATTCAACTGCATCTCTGCAGGTTCTTTGTCTCAAAAAGTTAAACCAGGGCAGCTCTGTGCATTAATTACCATGACTTTTTCCATTGTGCTCTTGGTTACTGATGCGCACAAGAACACGTCTTTTTCTAGAAATAATTTTTTTCTCTTCTCATGATAATCTCTCTTTTTTTTTAGAATTCCATAAGTTATGTTATAAAATTTTCTAATGTTTAAAGCTTAGTTTACACTGATCATAATTCAGATGTAAAGTTTGGTTAAAACAAATATTTAATTTATTCATGTCATCAACTTATATCTAAACTGCATATGGCTTTGTTATAATGCCTTCAAGTAAAGTACAACTAATCTGACCTATATATCCATATCAAAGTAAAACTAAATAGGAAGAAATACTGTTAAACATCACATGCTTTATTATATCTTTTATTTTATAACTACACTTGATCCAGGATCTATGTGTACACATGAGCCCTTGAGAATTAAGTACCAGCTTTGGAAGAAATGTATAAGTTGGATTGTAATGATGTTCATCATCATTGCAGTGTTTCATACATGTATAAGTGATTCCAAAATAGTAATTATTAAAATTATTATAATATTAATCACATTTGTAGAGATTAATTTTCAAATCTACTAATAAATAGTAGATTAGTAATGCCTTTAATGTTTGATTTTCTTCTCTATTGCTAAAATCATTTCACCATGCTACACTTGGTGGCTCTCTTTGTTATACGGACATCCACAGCTACTTGAATGCATATATTGATAACTGAAGATGTATTCCTTTTCTCAATGACTGATTCATGAAGCAGCTTTGGAACCCCTGGGATATCACACTGAACTAATGAATTTTTCATTAGAGATCCTATTATAAACGTTTTATCTCCTGAGCAAATACCTAAGTGAAAATCTAACATTCACTGAGCAGCCTACTGTTCGTTCTTATGTTAATGAGGAAGCTAATTGCAAATTTCCCTAGGTAATCTCAATGTCAATTATTCATGAACTTCTGACAACCCATATGACATTTCTGAATGACAGCTCTCAATTCTTTTACTTACAAGTTTAAAATATGTGCAGGTATTTTATAGATCGTTAAACATTAAGGTTACCAGAAATTTGGTTTAAGAGAAAAAGGAATTCTGAAATTGGAAATTATAATGTATTGGTATTGAATTTATTTGTGGCTAGTATTTTGAAACCAAAAGTTGCTTCAAGAGACAATTGAAAACACTTTTTCCATGTTTCCATAATTATGTTATTGTATTAGCAATCTTGGATAAGAAGCATATATTTTCAAGAGGATTCTACCTGATTAAGGTAGATAATTATTCTTTTTCTTCCTGAATAATAAATAAGATTAAATTGCAATATAAATTAATATGAGAGCACTAAGTACACTGTGTATCCATGATATTTTCATATCTTTAGTCATGTGTTGTTCTTGTTTTCTCTTTGCTATTTTGCTCTCCTGTTGATCTATGCATTTCTGATCTTTCATTTAGCCCAGGAACTTAACATCAGCAGTAGTATATTTATACAAGGCAGCATTGTGTATTTACATCTCTGTAGAGGAAATTTCTTGGTGAATGCCCTGGAATTTCTTGGTTCCCACTTACATATTAATTATTCAATAGTTTAGAGTCTTTAGGACATTGAGTTCAAAATATGTCCTTTACATTTCTGTATTTTGATGGTTAACATTTTTAACTCTTTACAGAATTATATTAGCCAGGAGACATTTTCTTTTTTTCTGATATCTGTTTCCAGACATTCCATAACTCAAACGTGTCAATTAATTTGAGCTTAGAGCCCAAAATATATTTTTTAAAATTCTGTTTAAACATGGAACTACCCTTTCTATTAGATAAATGTGTACATGCAAAACACTCATACCAAGTCTTCTTCTGTATGTCATATTGATAATTAAATTACTATTTAATTAATTAAGTTTAATTAAAAGATATCTAAGTGTCTATTATGACAATTAAATCAAAATATATTAACAGAATAGATGACTAAATATCATCATATTGCAGACAGAAAGGAAATACTCTGTCCTCTGAAAATTTTCTAAAGTGAAATGACGATAGATGGTGTCCAGGAAAAGAACTGTCCAGGTGATTACCTAATGACCCAAAGAGTCATTCTTCTTTCATTTTAAAACTATTATTGTTAAATATACATATGAATATAATTATATAAATACAGCCTGCCTAATTCTTTTAGTGTTGTTTGCAGATATGTGTTATTTTAAGGCTAATTGTTTGATATTGAAAAGTTATATGTAATTAATGACAGCTGAGAGAACCTCTGCTTTTCCCCCAAAGATTAACCTGTAATTAGTTATCTAGTACACAGTTATCAAGATATTTAAACATTAATCTTTATAGGTGAAAGGGAATCTACAATAACTAGAAAAAAAAATTCCCACAAATTTTTCTTTACTCTACTATTGAGATTTCCAATAACAAAATACCTATCATTATTTTATCCACATATACATCAGAAAACAATGTTTTTTTTTTTCATTGCATACCAACTTGAAATACTTTCCTGAATTTCAATTTAATGTTATATATTTTTGTAAGCCATAGACTAAGGACTGAATCTGTCCTCATATAATTGGCATTATATAAGTAATGCTGATTATGGATTCTAGCCTTCTTCACCTGCTCTTTGCCCAATGGGCTTATAAAATAAGATGTTCATAAAACTGAATTTGAATAAGATTTTAAAGTGGGTTAAAGGACAGGGAGAAAATATTAACCATGTTAATATAAATTGTATTGCAAATGATACAAAAGAGAAAATGTCTACAGAGTTTCAATTTCTTTGGTCAAACAATCTTCCAGGCCAACCATGAATTCATATTTATGGAACTTTCACTTAGCTTAGTGTGTTTAGGATTTCCTTTCCACTTTTTTACAAAAAGCAGAAAATGCATATTCAACATTAAGGCACATGTTAAATACATTTTATTTTATAAATATTTTTTATAAATATCATCTGTCGGTGGAGTTTGGAGAAAAAATAGAAGTGCAGCCATAAATACATGGTATTTTTTCCTTTGATTATCATTTCTATTTTTAATACCTTCTTTTAGAGGCTGAAAAGATGGATCAATGGCTAAGAACATTAGTTGCTCTTCTAAAAGATTCAAGATATTTCTTATCCAAATGGTGGATAGCAGCCATCTATATATCCAATTCTAGGGTATCTGGCACATATATCACTTCTAGCCTTTATAGCTATTAAGTATACAAGTAGTGCATACATGAACATGAGGCAAGGAACCTATACACATAAAAGAATTGTAATGAAAAAAATACTCTGTCACTGTTGTTTGGTACACTGCTACAGTAATATGTTTTTAATCTTGCCTGAAGTACGATTTTATTTAAACTTTTTTCTTTTAATAGTCATTCATTCACATCTTGCTCATCTCTTGGGCATCCAGGTTTCTCAAATGACTAAGATGTATGTATACATATATTTTCCAACTATTATATGGGATAAAAAATTCCTTCAGAGACCTATGAAACTTCTGTATGCATCATGTTCTGTTCTTCTATATACTTCTTTTTAATTATTACTTTTAATTTTTTTACAGTCCAGTCTTTACCCATTACTTGTTCTGCCCTCTCACAGTTCCTCATCCCATTCCTCCTACCTCCTGTCTCCAAAGGGTGTGCCCCTCAACCCCCACCAGGCTTCCCCACTCCCTGGGTCCTCAAGTCTCTCAAGGTTTAGGCACATCTTCTCTCACCCAAGGCCAGACCCACCAGTC
Source organism: Mastomys natalensis (assembly GCA_021653895.1). Lineage (NCBI taxonomy): Eukaryota > Metazoa > Chordata > Mammalia > Rodentia > Muridae > Mastomys > Mastomys natalensis. The sequence continues at coordinate 80,299 of JAJTUV010002786.1, read as the reverse complement.
TTCTTCTATGTTCCTGGCTGTCCTAAACAATTTTCTTTTGCTGTATCTGTGTCTTTTTCAAGGGTGATAAATGTTTTCAAGAGAAAAACATTGTTCATTTGACAGTTCCAATATTCTTGTTTCTATTTGATTTTAATTCAGGAATTACAAGACTTTCTATGTGAAGTTTTCTGTGTGTTTATTTTATGCAAAAGTATGAGGATGGAAAATAATACTGAAGCCTCTAAATTAAAATATTACTTTTCTTTTGTTATAACTGAGAAAAAAAGGAAAGGCAAATACAATAGAGTCTGATGAATTATTCAATCTTTCTTGAAATAATTTCAATCAACTCAGTCTGCACACATACTCAAAAATCACCTGTGATGGTTGAATATGACTTAGGACCAATTATATATATGTTCCATTGGCATCCATATCCCTGAATACTGCACATATTTAAGTATTGTGAAGTAGGCAGTGATTGCTTTGTACCCTGAAGAAAAATTTCATCAGATCCTATGTCTCAGTAGATGATTCAGAAACTAAGTCTGGATAATCCATAGACCTAGGTTAGAAACAAATACAAACAGAAAGAAAAAAATAAAAAGCAATGAAATGATTCCTAAAAATATTCTGCTCTACTCATATACTAGAGCATAGCATAATCATCAGCAGAAAAGTTTCATTCAGCAACTGATAGAAGCAGATGCAGAGACTCACAGTCAAACACTAAGTGGAGACAGGGGAAGCCCAGAGAAGAGGGGGAGAAAGGGTTGTAGGAACCCAAGAGATCAAGGATATCACAAGAACAAGGTCCTAAGAATTAACAATCAAGCGGTACTCATAGGAACTCATAGCACTGAACCTACAATTAGGGAGCTCCCAATGGATCTGAGATAGGTCCTTTGTGTGTGTGTGTGTGTGTGTGTGTGTGTGTGTGTGTGTGTGTGAGAGAGAGAGAGAGAGAGAGAGAGAGAGAGAGAGAGAGAGAGAGGTGTGTGTGTGTGTGTGTGTGTGTGTGAGAGAGAGAGAGAGAGAGTGTGTGTGTGTGTGTGTGTGTGTGTGTGTTATGGTTGTGCAGCTTGGTGGTTTTTGTGGGACTCCTAACTGAATTTAGGGGGTTTCTCTGACTCTTTTATCTGCCTTGGGAACCCATTTCCTCTTACTGGGATGCCTTGTCCAGCCTTGAAATGGGAGATATCTAGTCTTATGGTAACTTGTTATGCTATGTTCCGTTGATATCCCTGGGAGGCCTCTGTGTTCTCAAGAGAAAGGATCTGGAGAGGGATTGGGTTCACTGGAGGAAGTGTGAACTGATTTTGAGATATAAGATAAGAGAGACTAGATTTTTGAAAATGGAAATTAAGCAATAACAATCAAATACCACAAATAAGATCGATCTTTACTTAGCTAGTTTGTTAGAAAAGGTTCACTATTCCATGAAATAAATTTCTACTCTACCTACATTAAAAGATTAGGGATTTTGCATCCACATCATGGTGTTTGACATTTGTGAGCATTCGGACAAATTTTCTCATAAGAAAGAGATCTTGTGATTTTTGAAACTGGCTATGCTAATATACATGCAGGAACACAAAAAGCAATCCCATCCTTCTGGATGAGGATGCACAGTCTTGTAACCCATCTGAATCATGATTTAATGATGCTTGAGTGGCTGGCATGTTAGTTATGACTTCAGCAATTACACCAGTAAGATTTTGTAATTCAAGTCTTTCCTGCATGTGATGCTTTATAAACTGTATCTCAGTAAATTTTTATTGGTTGACTGTGTGAACTATGCTGCATATTTTCATCATCCCTCCCTATCTGTACCTTTGCTTGCAGCTTGGTCTATTATTATTTCCACTGGGTTCCCAGGCATCCAAGTCCTTGCATCTGGCTTCCCTGTGTGTAGACTGACACATTTCCCTGTGTCTCCTTGTCTCAATGTTGTACTGTAAATTTTTCCAACTGCTCATTAATAATTCCCAGAGCATTGTGGAATTTAACCTTTGGCATAGAACCACAGATTTAATTACTTCACTCTTCACATTAATGGTCTTCCAGGGAGTGCTCACTGACCAGAGTGCTACAAGGTTGTGCACTTTTCAGTTTGTATACATTAAGTGGATTTACAGAACTCTGTGGCTGCCCAGATAAGTAATCAACATGTAGTCACTCTATATTTTATGACAGTAAAATAAAATATTACATTAAAAGTGGATAGCGAGAAAGATTAGACAACTTCCCATTCTGATTTCTCTATTTAGAAACTAGAGTGTGTGCTTATATGCATACAAATGCATACATTCATGCACACTTTCCTACTGTGTTGCATTTTCATTGAATTAAACACTGTAACATATGTGTGTGAGCATGTGTGTGAGTGTACATGCACATGTTTTGTTGTTGTAGTTTGTTTGGTTGATTTTTTGGTGTAATAATCATTATTTGCGGATAAGAAGAAACAAATTTCAAGGAAATGTAATGTCTTGTATCTATTAAATGATGCTTCTGTTTCTGTTTCCTTTTTCTATTACAAGCAAGTTATGGAGTGTTGTTTTTCAAATTGTTTCTGTGGTGTTAAAGAACCTTTAACACTTTGAACAATGAATCTGCGTTACATCAGCCTTATTAGTTCTATAAAATAAGCCTGTATTCTTCTATTTTAGCAGCTTGGTTCAAGGATGGGGGCCACATTGACCTCAATTTAAGTGTTGGCTCTGGTGCTCAAATGTTTTTTGGCCTTGAGAAATATTCCTACATTCTTCTTCTGTTTCCTCACCTAAGTAATTGAGGTTATTATAATAGTAATCTTCACACTGGGTAACCCTGAAGAAAGTGTGAAGGCAATGGAAGGGAAAAGCCGCCAGGAAACAATTTCCTGATACTGACTCCCCTTGAAGTACTCATACCTAAAATTAGTCCAGTTACTTAATTTCCTCTTATCCACCTTAAAAGAGAATTTAATACACCTCACCTCTCGGGAATCATACCCTGTCACATTGCTCTGAGGTATAGAATCTGCAGGTCATTAAAAGAGTCAGTGGGAAATACAGCTGCCCCCTTTGATTAAAGCCCTGCATGTGGCCACATTCATCTTATTAAGTGAGGTATTTCACTATGATTTCACTTTGTGTTTTTTAATGATTTATATGAATGGGAATGTATGGATGGATTTGAAATATTATATCATAGCAGGTCATATTATATTGTCAAATCTGTTTAGGAAAAAAACACTTCTTTGAAAGGTAGAGAGTATTCATTTCAATTCTAGTACAAATTTTTGGTTCAGAAATGTGTATTATAGTTGTTGATCCTCAAACAAGAGAACAGAATTATTTGGAAAGATATTAATGACATTATTTTATTTTTAATTATAGATATGTGTGTGTGTTGTTGCATGTTGGTGTACATGTCCTTGGAGGCTTCTCTTGGCATTGGACCTCAGAATTTGGAATTACAGGTGGTTGTGAGCCGTCTGATGGGGCTAGGGACTTATTTCAGTTCTTTTACAGGAGAACTAAAAAGCGATAAACATTGAACATTTTCAAGACCCTTAATAACACTTAACAAGAAAATTAAAGCATATAGTTATTGATCACTAACTAGTTTGTCACTTATATTTTAAAGTACTGATTAGTATCAGTATGCCATGATAATTTCACTTAATTATTACATTTTATTATAACAACAGCAACTTCTATTTAAGATTCTCAAAGATTTGCTGTTATTGAATGTGTGTTTCTAGGGCAGAAGCTACACTTTGAAGATCCTAAAGTTCTATAATGGTCACTTGTTCTATTAGAAATGTAGGTAGGGGAGTTGATGATGAATGAGGAAAAGGAACTTGAATTACTAGAAAGCCAAGGCGACATTGCAAAGTTTCTTTCTGACTGGAAATCAGAGGCTTGGGTTTACACTGGGAGAAGTAAAAAGTCAGAGAATGAGAGTACATTCTGGTACACAGTGTGCCAAAGCAATTGTCACAAACTGGTGGGGATGTCTCTATTTGCTTTATAGAATGATTGTCTATATGGTTTACAATTTAAGAATTTAAGAAATTGGGAGAAAGAATAGCTCTGGAAAGAAAAGCAGAGACATATGATTAAATTAATCATTAATTACACACTTCTATTATATGGTGCCATGCATACAAAATGAATAACATGGAGGGTCTGTAACTGCAGAATTTCCCACCCACTCATAAGTTCCCTGAAACAATAACTCTTGGACTTAATTATATTTATGAATAAATGCTTAGGCCATAAGCTGGGCCCTATTCCCTGACTGGCTCATAACTTAATTATCTTATTTATTCTAGTCTAAGTTCTACCACATGGCTGGTTACCTGGTCCTCAGTTTCATATGACCATCTTCTTCTCTGTCCAGGAAAAGGTCTCTATATCTGATTCAATTCTAGAATTCTATCTCTCTTTGTCAGATGTCCCATCTTCCATCCTTCCTCAGCATACTGGCCCTAGGTTTTTATTGAATGGTTTTACACAGTGGACAAGAGATATATCTAAATTTCCTCTTTTAGCCCAATGAAAGTTTCTTTCTTTTCCAATAATAAACTACATACAATAATGAAAATTAAGAAAACTATCAAGGACGACTTACATTCACAATGTCCTGTCCATAGGAATTTCGCAACCTCTGAGAAAGTATTCTGCTATCCATCCCATCTTGGTGAGTTCAGAGCTCTGTAGCAAAAACAATTTCTATCATAACTTGTATTATCAAGCTAAAACATCTTAGAATTAAGAACATTTTCTTGCGGTTTTAAGTTAAATAAAAAAATTGTAGCAGCAGCTTTCAAAAGGACTAGAACATAACATTTAATTTTTAAGAATTACATAGATACAGTAAGTTAAAAAGAGTTGATAAATAGTATGCTGTAACTAAATATAAATATAATTTTGTGTCAGTATACAATGAAATATACCAATGTATCCAGTTATAATAGTTTTGTATCAATATACAATGCTCTAAACCAATGTAAGATTTTTGTCTAGTAACAGCTCTATAGTTTAAGAGTAGATTCAGTAATCTATCCTTTATTCATATATTATTCCTATATATGCTTTTCCTTTTCATCCCTTCTCACTCCCTTCCTTTTCCCTAACACTAGAAAGCAGAGAAAGCAGAATAGAGGAAAGAAAAAAGAAAGGGAAAAAATCCATAAATTAACTTCCCTCATTTTGCTTCTTCCCTGATCAACACCATAACAACTTGTAGACACCTCCCTGTAAATTATGACAAACCAGTATAATTCACTGAACCATAGCCATACAACCACAAAACATACTTCCCACCTCTTGAGAATAGGGGAATCACTCTCTTAAAATTACTTCTTGCTAATTTGGGGCATCATTTGCCTTTGGGATGCCCGCAAACAATTGGGATGCTGGTCAGTCTTAAGAGAGCTAACTGCAGCATTTGCTGTCAGTCTCTGCATGCTGAGAAAGTTCAGGGCTTAACCGAAGGTTTAACTGAGACAGTTTGTGAAGCTAGATGATCTAGCTATCTGTTTTGAAGCTGTCCTGAAAGCAAACTTTGATAAAACAGCTAATGAGGTAGTAAGAGGCTGGATGAAGCAAAATACTAGAAAAATGTGTCTCAATGTCTCAGCATTCTTTTAGCATTCTCAAAGTTTTTCAGTGCTGCTTTTCTGATTATTTTTCTCTGTAAACATACAGGTAATACTCATCTCATTTCTAAATTAATGTATGGATGTAATGTGCAGTGTAAACAATTTAGCCTAAGGTGATTCTCTGCTCTCCATTTGATCAGACAAGGTATCTGTCCTTATAAGTTAATTTGAATTGTATAACTAAACTGCAATATAAATGTCTATTTATCCCACTTGAGAGAATAGGAGTATAAGTCTTGAGGATTCTGTAGCCAATGGTATTTATTGGTTATGCTTAGTTGAAGTCAGGGCTGGAGACATTTTTATGCTTCAACCAGTCTCAGAACTGTTTTCATGTAGAGGGATCAGCAACTTATGTTATATGTTTTGATTTAAACTGAATATTCTTTCTTTCTAACAACTGTCTAAATTCAGGCAATAATTTTTCTATCTGACCTTTTTGTTCTATGCATTTAATGAATTTTTACTGTTTTACTTGAGATAATGTTCATTTCCTATGTGCTGGATAGATACCATTTGAAGTGGCCAGGAATCCTGTAAAATTGTTATATTTGTTTCTGTATCCATTAAGACTTTAATTTTCATCTCATCTAATTATAAATTTAATTGTGATCTTTTCTATAGCAGTTTGCCAAAATATTTGGATATTGTTGTTTTATTTCATTTCATTTTTTGTTTCTCTGCTTTTCTTTGTATCTTTAAAATATCTTGTTTTATTGATTGAAGTGTGAAGTGAAACTTTTATATCTGGGTTATTAATGGTTGTATGAAGAACAGTGTTGGTTAATTGTTCTGCTGAGGTATTTCTCCACTGTTATCTTGAAATGTGCCACTTGAATTTGATACTAGGACCTCTTGGGGGCATATCCCAACAAGGGGTTACCTTGTTTGTTCCTTGTTGATCTACATTCATTAGTCCAGTGTTGGTCTTTGCCACATTTTCTGCACTCTTCAGAAGGCTGGACCCTTTGGATTATCTCTAGAAAAAAACATTTCTCCTAGAATGCCTTGTCTACAATCCTTGGATGACTTACATTCATAAACCTTATGTCTGGTTCATTTACTTACATTTCACAGGAAATTTTCTCTTTGAAATGTTATTATTATTATTGTTGTTGTTGTTGTTATATATTATTTATTCTTAGGAATTGTTCATCTATAATCATTTAGTGAAGGAACTAATTTTTCACAACCACAGTAATGGGCACTTTGTGTTTTCATATCTTCTGTAATTGTTTGTCCAACCATTACTGAATTGTGAGCATAAAGCATTATATCCCCAATAATTTTAATCCATTCATAAAGTGGGGCAGATCTGGCCCTTCAAAATTTTAATACCCTTTTTTGCATTAGCATTTTCAAAAGCTAAAGATTTAATTAAAATATCTCTAGCAATTGTATCTAATATTGTTCTATTTAAAGATGTTGCTAATCTTTGTAAAAAAAAAAAAAAGTCGGTAAAAGATTCATTTGAATCTGAGTCGTTTTTGTAAATAATTTGTATCCTCACTGTTATTCAACCTTGTCCCAGGTAATCAAGGCTATTGCATTACATTGTTCTAGGACAGAATCATCAATGATAATCTTTTGCAAGGTGGTGGCTTCTCTTAAAGGAGCTGCACCTGGGAAATGCACTCTAGAAACCAGCTCTGTTTCTGGCATGTGCTTGTGGTTGCCTTCCACCTGGGACTTTTCAGGCTCTCAGCCTGGTTCTTTGTAAGTTTGAATTCTATGCCCGATGGTAGATACCACTTTTAACTGTGATCTTTCCCACCTGAACGTTTAATAACGACTCTAAGAATGACATTTATAAATACCATAAGCTTAGGCCTGTTTCCAGACTAGCTCATAACTTAATTAAACCATGTACCCTATTCGAATTCCCATCATGTCACTGTCCTCTGTGTCTGGGAAAATCTCTCTTTTCCTGACTCAATCCCAGAATTCTATTTCTATCTCTCCTGCCTCAGCTCATTGGCCATAGGCCTTTATTGACAGGTAAATGCTTTTACACAGTGCCAAAGAAATTAGCTTCACAAGGGTCAGTATTAGTTGAAGGTTTAAATAGGAAGTTTGTGAAAAGTGAAATATATAATCAGTTTTAGAACATAATAGAAAATGTGTTTGAACTGTGCATAATATACCCAAATGCTGTTTCTTCTAAAACAAAACAGAAAAACAAGAATACAAACAAAAATAAACAAACAAACAAAAAGCATGCCAACCACACTTATTAGAGAATAAATCTAATTGTATTATCATTTATGCCTAAAAAGTTAAGTATATAATTGAGTACTTTCTATGAATGTCTTTTGTAGAGCATACAATTCACCATATTTATAATTATATAGTTCCATGTTTCCTCCAACATTCTGTCTATCTTTGAGATGTTTTGGTGGATCAGTCTATCTTTCTATGAGACCATAGTGTGGACATACTTTCTGCTTTACTAGTTAAAATCTTCACAACTTGTTCATGTCAACATTTTGCAGATATTTATAAGTTGATTATAACCAGAAGAGACAGTCATGTTTTGAATTTCTGGTGGGAATGAGATGTAAAATTCTTTTCCTTGATCAATGGGACAGCTGAAATAAGACTCACTTCTAATAGAGAGGAGAGTGTCAAATGCAAGTCAGGGTCAGAAGAAGAAACTCAACCCAAATGAAAATGGGTAACAAAAGGTACAGGGAGGAAAAAGTACTCCTGGGAAAAGTAAAGCAGTTTCTCCAAACCACATAGAATAAGAACAGATTCAAATTGGTAAAGATTGACAAATGTACAAATGATAAGTTAACCAAAGCCTACCCTTCCTTTTAGTACATATTTTGGTTGTTTACTGATATGTATTTTGTGCAGTGAATGAAAAGAGAGTATATAATACTAAATGGTTCAGAATACAATTGATTAATAGGTTAGAGGCTCTATACCCAACAATACTATTGACACAACAAGAAAATATGTTATATATGATGAATAGTGACCCTTTACAACACAATAACTCAAGCATTTGAAAAAGAAATATACTATATAACAAATAAGAATAAATTGAAATTTAGCACCTTTTTCTTTGGAAATCAAATAATCACACTATTCAATATAAATAAGCTTGTATGAGCAGTATGTTTTAGTTTAGTGGCAAAGAATTCTCATCAGATTTTAGATAAACACAATCAGCTATTGTATCTGACTAAGAAACATACTTGTTGAATTTTAATTTATTACACAAGTTAGGATTTTGTATAGATAAGAAGAAAGTCCACTAATACAACAGGTAATAGTGCTGATTTAAATTCCTAATCAAAATAAATTCAATTTGGGATTCACAAGATAAAGGTTTTTTTCTATATTTATACAAAAATAATGAGCCACGGTCATGCTCTGTGGAGGGATTCCTCATTGTTGGACCAGCAGAGCCCTCCAGCCTTGACTTCCCAAAGTCAGTTACACTGATAAGTGGTGGATCTTTACCAGATCACCATTGTTTCTTTAAACCAGTTGTTGAAATTAGAAATTAGAAATTAGAAATTCTGATGGAATGCAGTTGAGTGACTCACTTGACCTTCAATAATACACTGTAAATAGGAGTTTACAAAATAAATGAGGAAACCAAATTATTTGTAAGGTAGTCAAGTTGAGGAATGATTAAAAGTTTTATATTTTACTTATTAATCAATGCTATATTCAACAACAAAAAATACAGAAGATCAGAATTATGCTACATTCATGTCTGTCAACTTCTAGTCTGAATAATTACTGATTAAGAGAATTATTAAAAAAATGTAGTCCTATAGAAACCCATCAGGAAGAACATGCTTTATTGTGGTACTCTTATTCTATGTCCAACTAATTATGTATCTGGTAAATTTATTCTATTTGTGGTTAGAACTAAAATTGTTGGTATCAAAATTCACAGTTTCACAACTGTGTCTCAATATCACTTTTAAACTTCTTTTATACAGTGGCAGAAAACCAAAATACAATTCTCCTTATTTTCTTGAATAATTATTTTTAGTGTGTGTAAGTGCATGTTGTGTATTTATGTGTATACATGTGTTCAAATGTATGTGTGTGCATATGCCTGTGTGAAACTAGTGTGTGGATGTGTGCGCAGATTCATTTGTATGTATGATATTGGCATGTATTTGTTCAAAGGAATGTGTATGATGGACGTGTGCACATATGCAGTTGCATGTGTATATGTTATGGGCATGTATTTGTACACATGCATGTGCCTACAGGCATGTTTATGTGCAAGTGTATGTGCATGTGTGTGTGTTTATGTGTGTGCATGTGAGATTCATTTGACTTTGAGTGTCTTACTTGACTACTCTCTTCCTTTCGTCATAAATAAACCATGTCTTGAAAACAAGAGTCCAACATTTAGTTATAGAAACCAGTATCAAGTGGTCAAACATAGTAATAGACAGGAAAATGACTGAACTTATTAATGAGAAAGAACAAGAAGGATCTAGCTATATTTGTGTTTTATCAATTAATTAAAATATTGATACAAATTTGAATATGTCCATGAGTTTACATATTAGGTGTCCTTATATGATACTTTCAGGGGTGCAAGTAAATTTTAGGAATTGAAGTTGGTAAGTAAATATTAATTTTTATATACAAGACAGCTAAAATATTACAAGTACAAGTATTTCATAAATCCATCAAATGTGCCTTAATAGCACTGCTCCATTATTTTAAATAGTACTTAAATCTTATTCTTAATTTAAACATTAATACCAGTTTGAAATTTATTTAATCTTGATATTTCCCTTTGGTGAATTTTTATAAAATTATTACAAACATATTACTTTCTTTGTGTTTAAAAAAAACTTACTGCAAATGACATAATAAAAATTATGTCAATCCATGAACACAACATATATATTTCAGCTCTACTATTCTTCACTTACAATTTTGGCTGAGATAAACTAAATTAGAACTATACTTCAACTTTCAAACTGCATTTCTTCCCAGGTGGTATAGTATTCTCTTAAGACCTGGGTAGAGCAGTAGCCTCCTGCAGTTCTGTGTCAACCACTGTTACATCAAGGTAAATAAACAGTACTATTTTTACACTGTAGATTCCAGTGCATTGCTTTGTTAAATTATGGTACTCAGTAGGTGGGCAATATTGAAGACCTTTTCAATTTACACTGAGTATATTGATACATAATCCTATCATATATCTGAGTATCTGTTTAATATTTCCCTTAGGTGAAAAGACTCTTTTTCCCCAGCAAGTAGATAATGCAAAACATTTTAATTGCTTCCTATACAGAGAATTCTGTTCCTCTCACTAACCTAATTGGTAAAATGAAAGCTGTCCTAATTACATTATGTTTACAAACCTCTGCCTAACCTGGCATTCAGATGGAAATTGTTATTTAGTGCAGGAAAAAACAATAGCAAATGTTTCTTAATTGCAAAGATGTACAGTAGTATACTTCTAAATCTGGATCTCTAAAAGTGTCTCCAGTATTGCTGTGAATATGATCTTCAAACTTCTATTATGGTTGGATAATTTCTGAGACAACTAAAATAACGGGAAAATTTTAAGATTATTCAGCTTAGGAAAGATCTGTGAGAGGGAAGAAAAGAAGCATTAATTTTGGTACATTTTTAAAACATTTAATTTATATCAGTCAACTGAAATAACTCATCCTTTCCAACATAAAACATGGAGAAAAAATGTAGGGTAAATAAAACAAAACACACAAAAACAAACACACATACATACAAACAAAAAACCTTGGTCTAGGTAAACATAAAGAATTACCTTTGGCTGTCAATATTTAGACTGGAAAATTTTGTTTATTCCAGAGAAGCGGTTAAAGAAACAAATCGAGAAACAAATATAGGGCAAGAAATCTCCCTGCTTCTAATCCACATGTACATTTTACTCAGAAGCTAGTAGCACAGCATTTTAGGTACTGACAGGGATGACCAGGGTAGGATTCAAGACACAATATGTAAATAGGTGTTATCCTTTGGTCACATTCTTATTTAGTCATTATTATAATTCAGATAAATGATATTTATTTCTGTATAGAGACAATTTCATCTAAGAGTTGGCCACATATTACATGAATAGAAACTAGTAAAATTGGCAGTTACATCAGAAAATTAATAGTCACAGTTCATATGCTATGTAGGAACAGATAGAAATATGAAAGAAAACATGATGAACTTTTTTTTTTTAAAAGAAGTGATTATAGAAAAGAGAGATGCTTACTTCAGTCAAGTGCTTGCTGTTCAAGTATGAACACATAACATCATTTTTCAGCGAATTCACACAAAAAAATAAAGCTAAGCTGGTAATGTTTTTCTAACTCCCCTGATGACATCTAAGAGTTTATGTATAGAATCCCTGAGGTTTTCTCACCATCCATTCTAGCCAAATTACCAAGCCTCAAGTTTAGTGAGAGTCTTTCTGACAAAATAAAGATGAGGAGTCATATGAACATAGACATATACATAGTTTAAATATATATACTGAAATATATACAAAATATTTAATATCTTTTATCCTTTTAATAATTTCTCAGAAATATTTGAAAAACCTAAAAATCATTTTTCAGAAGCTATTTCAGCCAGAAATTTATTTAAAAAATAGAGCTTTTTTGTAAACATAAAATGAAATATAATTATACTAGATCTGGAAAATATTTGCATGATACTTACTATGGATAAAATTAGATTTTGGGTTCTGCAGTTTTGTTTTAAAATATTGACTGCTTATTACTAAATGCTAATCAGTTTTAAATCTTATCATTTGCAATGCAGTTCAAGTACACTTCATAGTTTATTGTGTTGGGCAATATTCCATATCACAGTTTTCTACAGAGTTACAATATCCTGAAGAAAATATCTGTAGCTACAACAATGACAATATTCTCATGAGCTATACAAAAAAATCTTAATAAGCAGAATAGATAAGAAATTGAACACTGCTGAAGAGACATCCATCTTCAGAGTCAGAACTGATAAGTTGTCCATTGCTGCTGCATGAAAGGTTGGTGACAGCATATACTTATGGTAAAATACTAGCAAAAAGGTTTTAGGGTTGCTGAATCTTGGAATTATGGAATTATCTAGGCTTTTTGGTCTCATATAATTTGATAAAAAGACAATACATCTGCTTCGTTGACATGTCATTTTAACTTCAGCAGTGTAAATGAATGCAGTTTTGTTCTGGAGGAATATGAAGGTTTCTATAGGTTTGGATTTTTCTAATGTCCTTAGCATCATCATAGTATGTTTTCATGAGCAAGGGAATAATTAATGCCATCACATGTCCCAATATATTCTTTTCAATTAATTAATTAACATCCAAAATATTGCTCCCTGTCCCCCTTCTCAGACTTCCTATCCCATACCCCCTCTGCTTTGCCTCTGATGTGGCAGCTCCACCCTTTTTTCCCCCATCTTGGTGATCAATTCTCTGAATGATAAGACACATCCACTCCAGTGGTGGCCAGTCATGGCAGCCCTCTGTTACATATGTGTTGTGGGCCTTGGACCAGCCCACGTATGCTTTTTGGTTGGTGACTTAGTCTTTGGGAACTCCCAGGGGTCCAGGTTAGTTAACACTGTTGGTCTTCCTGTGGGGCTGCCATCTCTTTGAGGGCCTTCACTCCTTCCCCTTACTCTTCCAAAGGTGTCCCTGACCTCTTTCTAATGTTTGTTTGTTGGTATCTACATCTGTCTCAGTCAGATGCTGGGCAGAACCTCTCAGTTAGGCTCCTTTCTGCAAGCACAACGTAACATCATTTATACTGTGAGTGAATGGGATGAGTTTCAAACTCTTCAGTTACTGGTTGGCTATTCCCTTAGTCTGTGCTCTATTTTTGTCCCTACATTTCTTTTAGACAGGACTAATTTGGAGGCAAAAGTTGATGCTCCTATCCCTCCACCGCAGGTCTTCTCTGGTTACTGGAGGTGATCTCTTTAGGTTCCATGTCCCAACTGTTGGGCATTTCTGCTAAGGTCACCTGCATTGACTCCTGGTAGCCTCCCACATCCTGGTCCTCTGAGACTTCTTAAAGAACTCCCTGCATTGCTGATCACTGCAGCTGCATTCTTCCATTCATTCTCCTGGCCATCTGGGACTCTTTGCTGTCTCTCCCCATGCCTGATCCTGCTCCCCATTTCTCTAGACCTCCCCTTACCCACTCAGGTTTCTCCCTCCCTCTGGCTCCCTTGTTATTTTGTTCCCCATTCTCAGTAGGATTCAAGCATCTTCACTTTTGCTTTCATTCTTGTTTAACTACTTTGGGTCTATTATCATGGGTATTCAGAATATCCACTTATTAATGAGTACCTATTATACATGTCCCTTGGGGACTATACTACCTCACTCAGGATGATATTTTCTAGTTCCATCCATCTGCCTGTAAATTTCATGATGCCCTTGCTTTTAATAGCTGTATAGTATTTGGTTGTGTAAATGTCCCACAATTTTTGTATCTATTGTTTGTTTAACTGACATCTGGGTTGTTTCCAGCTACTTAGCATTATGAATAAAGCTGCTATGAAAATGGTAGAGCAAGTGTCATTGGGGTATAGTATATAGTGGAGCATCTTTTGGGTATACACCAAAAGAAGTAGTTTATCTATATCTTCAGTTATTTCCAGTTATCTGAGAAACCACCAGATTGATTGCCAGAGTTGTTTTACAAGTTTGCAATCTCAATAGAAATGGAAGAGTGTTCCCCTTTCACCACACCCTTATCAGCATGTGTTGTCACTTGAGTTTTTTATCTCAGCCATTATGATTGGTGTAAGGTGGAATCTCATGGTTGTTTTGATTTGCATTTCTCTAATGAATAAGGATGTTATACATTTTTAAGTGCTTCGTGGCCATTTGAGATTCCTCTGTTAAGAGGACTTAACCCATTTCTGTACCCCATCTTTTGATTGGGTTAGTTAGTTTGGTTTTCTGTACCCCATTTTGTATTGGGTTATTTGGTATTTTGGAGTCTAACTTCTTTAAGTTCTTCATATATTTTATATATTAGCCCTCTGTCAGATTGAACCCAATCTATAGACTGCCCTTTTATCTTATTTTCTGTGTCTTTTGTCTTACAGACACCCAATATATTTTTATAGGAAAGACTAATGGCATTATTTAAGTTGATTTCCCTCTTTTATGCCTATGTCCACATATGGTCATATACTGATGCACTGGAACTCAAGTTTCACAATGTAGTCCTCTGTTGTTAGAAAATAAAAGTATAACTGTCTGCATCATTCCCTTGTGTAGACCACAGATGCATCAGGAAAGGGCTGATATGATTATTACATCATAAAGATATTGTAGAATATTAAAATTTAGGCAAAGGAATCTAAAATCAATTTGTTTTATTTTTCTGATTGATTATAGTTTATGAATTATAGTGCTATTTTATAAATATTTTACTGTTTCTATATTTGAGTTAAAGTTATATATTTTGATTGTTTATTATCAGAACTCATAATCATGAATATATTTATGTCATATCCTTTAATTCATGATCTCACTATCTGTATCATATGATTGAACTGTTAAACCTGTGGAAACAACATAATTCCCTGGCAATATCAATAGTGGAGATTCATGACAGTATTTAGACAGATCTGCAATTAATAACTGCTACTTTTTCCAGAAAAGTTTACAACAATATTATATACTTTCTAATAAAACCTGGGGTGTTATCTGTAATAACTTCCAAAATGCCAACATTGGATTGTCAGGTACTCTTCAACAGTAGCAAATACTTCCTGGATTTCTCAACCATGTTATGAATATATATAAATTGGTCTTTTTTGGAATGAGTTGACTAAACTTATATTTTATTATAAATAAGAATTTCATTATTCATGTTGAGATTAGTCAAATACTTTCCTACTCAACTCAACAAAACCTTCTTATTAAAAAAAAACATATTAATTGAAACATAATTTTAACCAATAACAAATAAATGATAAATGAAATTCTAGTAAGGTCATTTCGATCATAATTGTTTACTGAGATAGTAGTCTTAGAAAATATTAAACTAGAGTTTGAAGTTAAAATGACTAAAATAGTTTATAAGTGAATATCAGAACTGATGAAGGAAATAGAGACTTAAGATTGTAGCTCTAGTCTCAGAGAATGTACGGAAAACAACACACACACACACACACACACACACACACACACACCATTGTCCAAGCAGGAAGATCTTGGATGTCAGAAGGTTGATAGGACACAATTCCAGACATTTAACAAAGAAAAAATTTTATAGAATTTGAGCAAACACTGAAATCCCCTCCTTTTCCCAAGTTAGTCTTATATATGTATATGTTTTTGGTAATGATATGACTCTTCCTAGAAAAATAACTCTTTTTCAGATGAGAAAATAACCTTGGATAATTACTGAAAGTTTGAATAAACTTACGGACTTCATCACTGGGAACTAAATCCATAATAAACTTAGAGAGAATTTAGTCAGACTTAACCACAGAGATGATAATTAACATTGAGCCAGGAAGGAAATGGCTCAGGACTCATTAAAATTTTAACACCTTGATTTCTTTTCCAATGTTAAGAGTTCACAGAAAAGATCTGCTTGAGAGTGGAGCTGAGCCTATAGATGATGTTTACACCTACTGCTTTGAAGAGTACACTGATATGTTGTAAACATTCAGTTAAAATTATATTTAGAATTTGTAAGTAAATAAAGCACTCATTTCCAAAAAAAATTCAGCATTCTTTATCATTATTCAGCAACTTAGTGTGATGCTATTATAATAAAAACATTTAAGCATTATTAAAATTAAACATAGCACTTAAAATAGCTTTTCCTCCAAGAGTAGATCTTAATTTTCCACATCAAGAAAATGGCACCGTTCATACTATGTATTTCATGATTATCATTTCTATAGATGCAGAAGACTAAAAATAAAATAAGCATTTGAAAAGTAAGGAACTCAGATTCTTTGGCATTTCATGCATTATTCTAATTCATTCATTTGGGGAACTCAGAAGGACTTTGTTCATTTAATAAAGCTGAATGGTAGAAATACTGAAATAAAATTGCTTATTTATAAACTCACTAATATCACTGTCAATTTTTTAGTAATGTGGCAAACCTGTAGAGGTTCCAACATGTAAATATATAAGACAAATTAAAGTCCCAAATGAAATTCATTGAAATAATGGCTAGTTTTAAAAACAAGCATAAAACATGACCACCACAGCCCTAGGTTCTTTGCAGACTCTTCATCAAAAGGTGAAATCTATTTCTTTCCCAACATCTTAGTAACCAATCTTGCATGTCATTAGGACCTCACTCAGTTATGATGCACAAGTTAAATTAAGTTTACCAGCCTATTTATCAAATGTTTGAAATTTTAACGAATGCTAAATTGCTGTAAATGTCTCATGTTGTGATATCATTGTATGTATATGTGTGTGTTTGTGTGTACATTTATGTGTCAGAGAGATAGGGAAAAAGAGAGACATGCAGAGAAGAAAAGATTGAGAAAAAGAGACACATAGAGAGGAAAAATATAGAGAGGGAGTAAGATACCAGGAGAAAATAATGTTTACAGTTAAAGCATGTTCCCATTCAGCTCGTGTGTATCGTCAAGTGAAAGCAACAATGAATAACATCACAAAATAGTAAAATAATGAGATATACTAGAAAATTTAGAACCCTAGTATATAGCGTGTTTCATTAGCAGCTCTTAGAAATAGAGATGATGGTTTGGAAAAGTACTAAGTATCCTGATACAGTATTGGTGAAAACTATATTTGTTTGCCAAAATCACAATGTGGATAATATTTTGTAATTGATCTTTTTATCTTATCCTACTTCTGATTGTTTTAGAAGTAAACACTCTAGGACTATTGAGGAACTGTGCAGTATTATATTGTCTCTAGTTCTATGTAAGTCAATAGATGGGATTATTAAATATTTGATGCCATAAAATTGTTGTTTTGCTTTCAGAATACTAAAATACAAATTTCAATCACATACATGTTATTTTAAAAATATAGAGGTTTCTGCAACAACCTGACTTTAAAGTGAAATAATTGGGCCTCACTAGGCAGTATCACCAGTGTGGTGCTGCCATAGAATTAACTTCTCTTCAATGAAATCAAGACATGTACAACCATGAGGGTGAAACTGTCTTCTGAGTAAGAACTCAGGATGTTTTTATACAAATCTTTGTTTTAGAAAGACAACTAACAACAACAGCAACCTATAAAATTTACTGAAGAACTTTGCTCTGAAATTACATATAATGCTACATGAAAGTGTATGCTACCTGTAACGTTTGTGAAGCATCTTAGTGTAATTCAACAGAATAGTTCATTATTGTTGTACATGCTATGAAGCAATATCTGGTACCTTAACCTGACTGATAGCAGAGCAGGCCAGTCAGTACAAGCAGCATGGTTAGCATGTAAAGAACATAACAGACTTTAGTGTTTGCACAGTGAGGGTGTCACAGGAAGATAAAATTTTTCTTACCTGTGTGTAATCAGATGACCCAATCATACAAACATCTACGGTCTGACCTTGACATAAACCTTTGATATGTGGCACGTGATTGCGTTATCAATATTTGTGGCAAATTATACAGAAAAGATGTATATGTGATTTTAAATGTGTTTTTTATGTCCTACTTTTCAAGGCTAATTAATATCTTCTGTTTTAAGAGTTGTAAGCCTCCATGCCCCGGTGTAGGGGAATGCCAGGACTATGAAAAGGGAGTGGGTGGGAAGGTGAGGGAGCACCTTCATAGAAGCAGGGTGGGGGGTGATAGGATAGGGGTTTGCAGAGGGGAAACAGGCAAAGGGCATAATATTTGAAATGTAAATAAATAAAACATCCACTTAAAAAAAAAAAGTGTTGTAGGCCTTTATTTTCTAATAGCTTTGAGGGGCAAATCATCTAAGAGACTAAACTGCATATCTTTATCTAATTTTTATGACCTGTCTTTGGCTTTAGTCTTGGGTGGGACAGTAGCAGCAGCAGTAGTAGAAGTGGTGGCAGTAGCCACAGAGGCTCAGTCTCAAGTACAGGTGGCCTTGACATTTATAGCAAGAGGAAAGGTTTTCTCGGTCTCCACAAACAATGCCCCGGAACCGTTTTGTGTCCGTTGATGATGGAGTGTGACACTGAGGGAACTATCAGTCAAACAGTTGGCTGACAAACTCTGGCAACAAATAGGACACCCTCTATGAAGTGAGAGTGTCTTCCATGCGGTGTCAAACCCTTTGGGTTGCAAAGATTGCCATTGCCAACACTGGCTAATCAGCCCAAAGTAGAAAGGGCAAGGGAGATTCATCAGTGTGGCTTTGCTGGTTTCCAGTTTGTTTCCAGATTTTATCACATGCATATCATTCAGAATTTCAACGGCTTCCCTGGATATTATAACGGTGATGCCCAAAGCTTAGAAAGAAAGGTCATCTCAGGCCCTAGACCCGTGCTCGGGACTAGCCCAGTGACATCATTCCGGGTAACGGCACCAGCGCTAATGGCAGTTGGCTTCTTATTGGCCAGCAGCGGTTTCCTAACCTTGGTGAAATACTCCTTGGTGAACTCAAAGCTTATATTCCCCTCATAGGAGGCACCAGTTTCCCAGAATGGGTTGCTATCTCAACAAGCATCCTCACTAGAGTCGGATCCTTTTAAAACCCTTTGTGGCAATCCCTGATGCACTGCCTTGACACCTAGGAAAGACAGGTTGACCTGGAAATCCACCTTCTTCCTTAAGATCATACCACTTTGGATGATTATCCCTAGTGCTTCGTTATGGGAACTGAAAATGTGGGCTCCAAGCAGATCCTGCACATCTGAATGTCCTGGAATGTCTCTGAGAGGGAAGGCCGTGGTGTTGACGGACTAGTCCAATATCTTAATATTAGTTAAGGTAAGGTAATTCTGATTAAATCATTAGAAATTGGATTGGAGATTATGCTAACATATTGTTACCTTAATTTTAACTACATAAATTTAATGACAGACTTATAATATTTGGAAAGCCTAAAAGAATGTAACAAGAAGTACATGCATCATTCTAATAAGACAGAAATCAAGAATCCTCATTACTTTGTACAGATCAAATTTAATTTTGTTCTCTATTTACTCATTTGGCATGAGCTAGGAAAATGTTAAACAATTAAAGTGATGACGTATTTCACTCCCAGACATAATTGCTTAAAATCCTTAAAAATATTACATTTGATAGAAGGATGATATAAAATCTGTGTTACTTCTTTGCATGTCATGTATGATTGCCAAATATTTCATAACAACATTTGTCAGGTGAGACAAAGTGTAGCTGCTTTGAAAACCATTGAAATTCATTTCTGCTTGCACTGATGAAAATCTAAAGTGATCAATTAATTATTCAGATTCTTAAAATGATGTGTATCATTGTGTTTTGAAATCAGTAGTAAATAATTTCTTAGTAATGATAAATATTAGAACATATTTAGTTAATTAATTCCTACTAGTGAGCTGACTTCTAATGCATTTGTGGTAATCTGGCTAAAAAATATCTGTGTTTAAACTGATCTCTTCCAAAGAGTAGCCACTTATTACTGTCTAGGAATGAAGGGAAGGTAAAGAAAATTTTGTTACTTTTAATATGTTAAATTATTTTCTGTACATAAGATACTTTTGTCCATTTATTTATACATGATGAACAGATATAAAAAATTCATATCACAGACTACAAACTATGTTTTCTCTCTCTCTCTTGTTCTCTGCAATTTATTGTGTGTATCCATGAATAGTAATTGCTTTTCTTACAATTTTTTGAATGATGCATTAATATGTTCACATTCAAGCTACACAGGGGTAAAAATTTACATCAATATGCTATATGAAGTTAGCAAGTTGCATATAATATCCTTACAATATATTTCAAACTATTTCCAAAGATCAGGTACTAGAGTGTTATCTTTTAGTATTAACTTTATTTATGAGTAAGCATATAAATGTGAAATACTGGCATTGATTCTTTAATAAACCTTACTTGAATATTCTGTTTCTAATGTTTATAAGTATTGTTTCACTACGTAATTAAAATATATGTAATGGAATCAAACACACACAACATGGTGTACAGTGTGAAGCCTACCAAGCGTGTAATGAGAAAGCTCTTTATGGCTGCTGCATTTTCATTCTCCTCTGCCTCTTCCTCCTCTTCTTCCTCCTCTTCCACTGCTTTCCCTCCTACTCTTTTCTGTTTTTAAAGACAGGCTTCTTTGTGTACCCCTAGTTGTCCTGGATAGTGCAATAGATCATGCTGACCTCAAACTCAAATATCATTCACCCTTGTGCTTGGATTAAAGGCAAGCCTGGGTAGGAAGCAGTTTGCTTCTCAGCATGATGTGGGAGATAGATTTCACATAACAGGAAAATTAATTTAACATGCTTGGTTGGAGAAGAAAACAAGAATGGAGATTTCAATGTATAATGTGTTCTGAGTATTAAAGCTACTAGTATTTACTAATCCTCATACCTATGAACTGCTGTATATTTCATACAAAATATTGTAAGATAGGTGATGTCACAACAATGGTTAGAATGACTGTGAATCAGTTTATGAGGAAAGCTGCACATAATATAAACTGAAGCATATTTCAAAGATCTGAGACCATGACCAGTATCTCCATGACATATTATTGAATATATTAGTCAGATAAGCCTTATCACAAAATTAACCTTAAAGATCAGCTAGCTTTTTTTTTTTTT
Organism: Mastomys natalensis; assembly: GCA_021653895.1. NCBI lineage: Eukaryota > Metazoa > Chordata > Mammalia > Rodentia > Muridae > Mastomys > Mastomys natalensis. The sequence goes on along the minus strand of JAJTUV010002786.1, from coordinate 58,915 downwards.
TAACTGAACAATCTGCAATGTTCAGGAGTAAACTTACCTTAAAGCATTGAATTATCCAAGTAAATGGACATTGTTCTACTTTAAAAACTTCTGGAAAATGAAAAGATAATTTAATAGGAAGACAATGAGTATCAGATCATAGAATCAACTACTAAAACTAAGATAGCATTAGATATGACTTATAATTTACGGATGGTGTTAAAAAGCTCTGAAACTGGAAGACTGGCAAGATAAAGTATATTAGAATGCACCACCTGGAAAATCTCATGCAAACTGTTACAATTGCACTGCTATTTGAAAACTTTATGATTTTGAATCACAGCGCAGGAAGCGCAGATGGAGGAAATGATAAGAAGGCAAATTTTCCCTCTTGAAGCAGCTTAAGTTCACCAATCACATGGGATCTCTAATGTATACAAGCACACTCTAGGAAGTAGATGCAGCCCGCTTGGTGCTCAGTGATTTTGTGTATCATTTCATCTCATTTTGGATGTTGGCAGGATGTAATAATTTGATAATAAATGAAAACATCTTTAAGCACATAGTTTCAGACAAATAGCAATTGGTAGTCTTCCATGTTTATTTAATTTTACTACATTTATAGTTGCACTTTTAACCAAGGAGACAGACAGTAACTGATGAAGCTAGGACCCAAATACCAGAACACTCTATAATAAAGTATTGGGGTGTTTAAATGAATCAGGATTTATTTAAATGTTATTGTACCCTCCCCCCAAAAATCATTCGTTTGTAAATTAGAACAAACTCTAGAGAAAATGTGAATTCAAATAGGAATTTTCTCCAAATATGTATCTGAGGAAATTCTTATATTTAGCATAATTGGTCTAGGAAATATACTTCTCAATGAATGTAGGGGCTGCAGCATCAGAGGGGATAAAACAGCACCATGTATTTCTTTAAAGTGCAAAGTGATGGAAATAGACAGTATTAAGGAGCAAGTCCCTTGAATTGGAATAACTAATAATCCCGATTATTGACCTAACTCACAAGTTTTATGTTTTGTTAGGGCTGTTTTCTGCCATACTGCAATATATTGATTTTCCTGGTTCTAGTACAGAAAACTAATTTTCATAAAGACACATTGTGCTTAATTGAGCAGCTCATTATATGAAAATGGCTGTCAGTCTAACAAGAGTAATTGGCTATTTTCAAAGTAAACAATGGTTTAGTGAATTTTACTAGCTTTTTTTCGATGTAGTTTCTCTGTAGACAATTCAGTATTTGCTCTTTATATATTTGATGCATATTCAAGTCATACTCATCACATGGCGTGATGATTATAAGGAAATTTAATCAATATATTTTACTAAATTAAAGTTACTTAACAATAGACATCATTATATGTAAAATGTAATACTAAACTAGACATTTTTCATATATATTCATTTTAACTCAGTGCTTGGTGTTGCCCTAATATGAATTTCTTGCGGTAGACGCGGCTTAACACAGACACCCACAACTGGACAATGCGCAGGCAGAAAGCGATTTAGGAGCTCCCAGTCCTATAGAGATTGTCTTCACCAATTCCCTCCCTTCAGGGTTCAGGATTCCATGTGGAAGGCATTTCAGAAAGACTGTATGAGTTAGATATGATGGGTAATGCTAAGGAAACAATGTCTTCAAGACACAACAGGATGGGTGGACATATGAACTACTGAAGTTTATACCTACACAGTTTCAAGGAACATAGAGTCCCATACTGAGAGGACAGTGGGTACTGTGTCCCACCTATAACCATTAAGTATTAATTGGTACTCACTGGGAAAAGGAAGAATAAGTGTTCTCAAGGCAACAACACTGAGAAATATCAACTACATTCCAGGACCTTCTTCATATTCAGGAGTAGTTGGTCAGCACAAAGCACATACTACACATTTGAGTTTATTTATGGGAAATGAGGTATTGTTTAATTTTGGTAATTTTTGTATTACTTCTTTTTGTTGTATTTGTTTTTGTTTTAGTTTTTAAAAAGAGGATGAGAGAGAGGGAGAGAAAAAGGGAGGGAGAACACTTTGGGTGAGTTGGGGAGGTGCAGAGGTTTTGAGAGGAGTGGATGTCAAAATTGTTAAAACAGGGAAAATGGTATAAAAATATATTGCAGGAAAAATGTTTTCACATTAGAATAACTTAAAAATAACTTAAAATACAAATTAATTGCTTCTGTTATTGGTTACTAGATCATTATGTTTCCAAACATTTCATTTTACCTCAAATGAATTTTCATTATAATTGCACATAGATAATAGTATTTGTTGGTACATATACAGTAAGTGCTCTGAGAATTTCACAAATGTTTTCTTTTCTTCAACCAATTATATTGGTTCTTCTTATTTCTGATATAAACAGTATTTGTCTTGTTTCACTTGTAATTATAAGAACTTATCTCTATTATACTATTTTACATAAAATAGTTTTTTAACTCTGCTATTGTGCAGGAGATACATCATAATTTTGAAAATTTATAGAACAAAGAATTTACTGGAGCTTCCAGTTTCAAAAGTTGAGCCCATGCCTATTATAACTAGACATATAAAAAGAGGGAGGCAGCATGGTGTTGGTGCAGTAGTTGAGTGCTTACATCATATCCTCAAGCATTAGGCAGAGATAGAGGAAGGGATAGAGGTACAGGCAAAGGTCTAGGTAGAGAGACAGGGACATGGCCAGGGACAACGACAGGTACATATAGATAAATAGATTATAGTGTGTGTGTGTGTGTGTGTGTGTGGTGTGTGTGTGTGTATGTGTGTGTATTAGATAGATTATATTATATATATACAGGATAGATAGAGAGGGGGGCATGGACTTTCAACAGTCAAAGCTTTCCTGCCCTGACAAACTTCCTCTAATAATTACATTGCCTAGTCCTTTCAAAAAGGTTCTGGAAACTAGGGACAAAGCATTCAAATACATAAGGCTATGGAGACTGCTATCTTTCAAACAACATATTTTTTAGTACTCAGTGCTACCTATCTATCTATCTATCTATCTATCTATCTATCTATCTATCTATCTATCTATCTATCTATCTATCTATGTATCTATCTATCTATGTATCTATCTATGTATCTATGTATCTATCTATGTTATGTATCTATGTATGTATGTATCTATCTATCTATCTATCTATCTATCTATCTATCTATCTATCTACCTACCTACCTATCAATGTAGGTACAGATGATATAGAGAGACATAGATACAGGTAAGTATCACTATGTTGGTAAGGTTCAGAAGCAGTGTCTTATGAATTTATCTGTGATTTCTAAGTGTGTACCCAGCACAGCCAGAATATGCTGCTAATTCTCAAGCTGAAGAAAAAGGGATTTAGACAGCAGGGCAGGATGTTCCTACCACCAGATTCCAGCTTATATTTAAATTACTGAAAGCAATATAATTGATGGTTACCTCGTTAATATAACTCATGAACAAGCATATTTAAAGGCTAAGTTTACACAGTTCTACAAGGTATTTATGTGCCATCATTCTATGGATACATTCACTAAGTCATCTTTTGTTTCTACCATGTAGGATATTAACAGAGGATTGGGAAGTCAGGTAGGTATTAAGTACACATATACTTCTCTGTGTTCACATGCCAGTTCATTGTTCTTGAATTCATATGTGAACTTGCTGAGATTCTTCTACCTGTTATTTTAGCCTATGAGTCATTGCTTCTCCTACATGTGGATGGTGGTTCTCCAGACAGTGACTGTGACTGTCAGAACATTTTTTCTTCTACACAAATTCCTGAGCCAAGATAATGTACGTTGTTTTTTTTTTTTTTTTTTTTTTTCACAACCTTAAGGGCAGCTGGAAATATTATTGGCTTTTTTCTTGCCATAATCTGGGAGGACTCCTTAAAACATACTGGAGCTGCACAGGGCAGCCTGGCCTCTCTTTATCTATTGTATCAAAGGTATCATCTTATGTTTATTAGTGTACACAGAAAATGAATAGATACAATTAGTATACAAAAATCAGTATAAAATGGTTGAGGGTACTGAATGGCTTCATGAACAGATTTTTGCAATGATGATATATATATTCACCTACCTGTAACCTTTAGTGTACTATGACACAGTGAAGGTTAAGAGTTGACTTGAATGTGAATGGTGGTGCATGAAATCACTGCTAATGATAGTTATGAAAGAAAATAAATAGGGAAAATGAATCCATCTTCTGGATTTATTCTTAAATTCAAGATAAATGTAAAGATACGTAAATCTTAAAACAAAGATATTTAATGCTTTTCAAAATGGCTGGGCACTACTCTTATTGTCGTAGTATAATACTTACCTTGGGTTAGATAATTTCTAAAATTTCAGGTAAAGTGGCAATTTAAAGATACTATTTACTCTCTCATATACAAGGAATTCCTATTTTCCTGCCTCATCATACATTATTTCAGCTTTACTGAAATCCCATATGTTTTGTAAACATTGAAACCTAGTGATGTTTAAACAAGACACTTACATTCCTGATACAAATGGCAAATACAAATTCCTTAAATAACTAAAATATTTTAAAAATAGACTTCTTGTTGAGTGCCTCAAAAGTTTAAACTATTACCACATATTTGAAATGAAAAGTGATTTATATTCTAACTTCCAAAATTTCAGAAATTATAAGAATAGGTTACTATGTTTAAAAATTGCAACATTGTTAACATAATACTTGACTGTAGAAAAAAAAATCTCAATGAAAACCAAATATGGAGAATTGATTGTTAACATATTAAGAATGATAAACAACATGGCATCTCAAATGAAAATTATGCTAATGTGCAATATAAATAATGATACTTCGGATGTAAATTTGAAATCTAGTAGATGAAAGTAATTTATACATCATATATACTCATGCGATTGGCTGCCTAACCTAGAGTTCTTGTACCTGTAGAGGCACTTTTGGGTCTGCCTAGTTGTGAACAGATAAAATAGAGACAGTTGTTCTCTCACAGGTAATAAATAAGGAAAAGCTATATGTCTACCATGCCCTTAGCATAGATTTATTTTATTCCTAAAAGAATGATAAAGAACTAAAAGCAATAACTCTATTACCCCAAATTGCTTACATTAAATACTTTCTGCTAATGGTTCTTTAGGTGATAGTTTAATACTTTTTACATTTTCAGTAAGATTTTCTTTCATTCCTCAACCACTGCTTTCATTTGTCACTTCCTAATCTGTAGAATTATTACATTTTTTCTTGACATTTTGGATTGAATTTTTCTATCTTTTTAAAATTTCAAGTATTTTTGTACCTGATAGAATTTTCAAAGTTTTGTTTAAGTAATATATTCTGGTACATCAACCAAGTAATGCTACTGAGCTCCTTGAGGTTATCTGAAACATTTAAATTCAGCTTCAAGAGGAATAGGGCCACTGTTAACAGCCTCTGTGATGTCACTACTGGTACGTAATTTATATTTGTAACATTTCTCATTATTCATAAACTCTTATCTCTGCTAATTTTCTTTAGACATTATTTGAAACAGACAACTTAAACTTCGTAAATCCCACAAACTTCATATATCCTATATTTTTGTTTTGTTTTACTTTTGTTTTGTCTTTTAAATAAAGAAAATTATATACCGAAGAATCTTTTACCAATTTTTCTTGTTTTTTTTTTTTTATCATGGAAATTGACACACTATCTAGAGAGTACACATCATCAAATATTTTAATAGAGTGTGTTTTTAAATGTGGAAAATGCTGAATACATTAGCAGTATTTCAAAGCAATTAACTGAGGAAACATAGCAACCAAAGCAAGCCATTATGTAATCACCCTGCCATTCAGAGCTGATTTGTATGGAGGAATGACATCAGATCCCAGCCGAGGAAATGAAGATAGAGAAGGAGGTATGAACTGATAAAGCACCATCATATTACAGTGCAATTTTCTTAAATAATGAGACTCTCATCAGCCTCATTAAAAATTATAATCAGTTTGTAAGTATTGAACAGTATTCCCTGCATCCATAGCAGAGTCCAGAGGGAAAATTATCAGTTACCTTTTATTATTAGCCAGGGAAAAATCTAAACTGACATGTATGATGCCATGCACAGTGGAATTGGTAGATAACATCCTCTAAATAAGAAAAATTGCAATCAATTATTGCCCAGACTTCAAGGGATTGAGGGAGTTATTCATGTGGCCCAAATATGGTCACTGAATAAGTAATCTTAAACTCAGCAAATATCAAAAGATTGGAGCAGGTTTATTTGTATTACCTTAAAATGTTTATCATCACAATAATTCTTCCCGATTCATTAATCTAAATTTTCTATTTTATTGCAAATATATTTAAAATAATTGGAGGGAGGAACATAATTAGACCATAGTTCCGTCTGGTTTCTATAAGCAAATTTGTCTAAAAATTGAAAACTGACAAATTTCAAGGATGTCAAAATTTTGATTCTTAAAGTATACAGCTTTGGATTACCTATTTGAAGTATTTGTCTAGTCATTTTGTAGTTTATCATAAGTTTTAATAATTTTCCTTACTATCTCCATGGTTACATTGAACTGAATATTAGTCACTAGTAGGTCATACTACTAACGCACAAGCCTAAATGTCAAGAATACATTTTAAATATACTTCACGTTTTTGTTCAATATTTTCTTCATTTAACAAACTACACCTCACTAGGCATTTCTAAATGGATAATGGAAAGCAAAATGAAGTAACATATCAAGTTCATCTCAGGCATAATCTTCAAAATATAAAGTATCATTATCTTTCAAATAACAGAAACTAATGCATAAAGAAAAAAGATAATCCAAACATCTAATATTTTCTTCTTAAACATTCATTATCATTAACTATTCCTCTTTACATTAAAATTAATTCAATCGAATGCCAATATGATGTTTTCAATATTTTATTACTCTTTCCTTCTCCCTGATTGCTTCTTCCTTTGAAGATAAAAGAGGCATTTTAATTAGGATGCAATGGGAATAAATTTGGAATTAGCATATGATGTTATTCAATAAAAAGCAGCTTTAATTATAACCTTTTCCTGTTTATCTCACAGATTCTGGGGGAAAACATCACAGGCAAAATAAGTGTTCTTTTAAATATTACATTTAATTATATAATGCCTAAGACTTCATTTTGATGTTGGAATCCTTCTTATGTTTTAATAAAATCTGTAAGTTTTCTAGACAAGAAGAAATTCACAAATATTTAGGAACTACTCATTGTCTTACTTGACAGAATGAATCTCTATCCTAACATAGAAAAGCTGCCTCATTTTATAAACTTCCTAAAATTAGTCAAATTTTCAGGTATGCACTATAACAAACTAAAATCTCACAATCAAGATGATCGTGAATCTCATAAAATATAGTTGAGTCTGTTTACCTAATGACTTAAAGTAGTCTCTGCTGATTATTTGAGCATTAAGATATAGAACATCTTTTCTCAATTATCATTCAAAGAGAAAGTGAAATCAAGTGTTTCTAATAATTTCAGAATAACTCAAAAATCTTCTTCACAATTTTGAGAGACTTATTTGCAGTTACAATGTGAAATTATTTTTATTAGGACATGTATATCTTATTACACTAAATTTATATTAGAAAAATAATTTTCATTTGTATATAGAAAACTATCCTCTATTGTATTTACATTTTCATTTCCAAATCTATGTAAGCATCTAGAATCTTATCTCCAATTTAATTCTTCTTTATATTGGTCTTCAAAATTCTTTATGATTGTCCTTTTGTGTTTTTTCATTGTTAGTGCATCTTGTGATTACTTAATAGTTGTAGAGGGAAGTGTTTAACAATGAAAAATTAAAGTGCTTTTTCTAGGGTATTGAGAGATGGCATAGTAGTTAATAGCATTCTCTGATGGTCCAGAGGATCAGGATTTACATCATTGTCCAGGACACATATGGCATCTCACAACTCTATGAAATTCTAGTTCCATGGGATCTGTTGCTCTCTTCTGATCTCTGTGAATTTTGCAAGAACACGGTGTTCACTCATCCATTTAGTACAAACACTTGCACACATAGAAATATTTTTTAACACATTTTAAACTTTTTATTTCATAGTTACATACTTCCTGAAAATATTGGAACAACTGCTTTATGAATTCACATACCAAATACAATAATATAAATTTAAATCCAAGAAGCAATATATGCCAATGCCTCCCCATTCTATTGAACTAATTTATGAATCTTGGGTGGTTTCAGTTTCATGCATTGTGTAATTAAATCTTAGGAGACACTCTTGACAAAAAAAGATGCAGTTTCTAGGGATTCTGGTTTGGTAATTGATAGTATGGTAGCTAAAGGTCACAAGCCTTAAATAAAAGTAGTAAAAGAAACAAATTCAATATTAAGAAAAGAGTATTGGAAGTAGAGAAAGGAATTAAAGTTCAGTAGATGAAAGTAAGCAGTAAAACTAAGATCTAAGAAAGGTCTTCATAAGAAATCTCCATGTTCTTAGAGAGATTCAAGAGTACATATTTTATACACCCAAAACTTAATACTAATAGCTTTTATTTATATCAATTTAAGACCTACTTCTCCACTATCTTCAATCTTGTTTACATGTTAAGTATTGTATAATACAGTTTTCATATATTTAAGTATATATACATATATATTACCTTTCAATAGATAATAGATATATCAATTGATATAAAAATGATAGATATAGATCAATAATAGACAAACAAATAAAAAGGAGTAGGAAACAATGTAGGTAGAGGTGTAGTCATATGACAATGTTGTCCAGGAGTGGATAGAATGCATTTTTACTTATGTTCTGTTAGCATGCCTGCAAACAATTAAGAGTTAATTTGTGAAACTAGAAGTTCACAGCATTGTGGGAGAAACTGTTCTCTCTAAGTAATCATTTTGATTACTCCTTCATTTTGCCAGAGGTTAGCTAGAGTTCCGTCTCTGTGATATAATGTCTGGGTTCTTACCTTATCAAAGGGTTACTTAGCTCCTAGCTCTGAGCTATCTCATCTAAAAGAAAAAAGAGAAAGGCCTATTGTTTGAGTCTTTTGTACAAATAATAGGGTAGAGGGCAGCACATGACAGAATTGATATTTTTTTAAAAAAAGATATATTTTTAAAAAGTCTTAAGACATCCAATAAATATATTTTATGAAGTCTTCATGAATAACTTGCCAGGGTACATGGGGAGGAGTTTGGGTTTCTTTCTATATCAATTGATTTTGAAAATCTAGAAGTGATGGTGCCCCACTCTGTCTCTGTCTCTTTTTCCGTCTCTCTGTCTCTGCTCTGTCTCTCTCTGCTCTCTGTCTCTCTCTCTTCTTCTCTCTCTCTCTCTCTCTCTCTCTCTCTCTCTCTCTCTCTCTCTGTGTGTGTGTGTGTTTGTGTGTGTTCCTACTGCTCAGATGTCACACACTGTCAGAAAAGACATGAAAAACAATTTGAAGGAACAAGGAAGACTAGCCTAACCATAGAAACCTAATAAATCATTAAACTGAATCTTAAGAAACCTATACACAAACTAATTTATGAAAGTTCAGAAGAACCATCATAACAGATGCTCAGTGAGTTCACTAAAATGCTAAGTTGGTAAACACACAAAATAACATTTCCTGACAAAGAAGAAAGTAGTAGAACAGATAAGAAATTTGGGAACTGAAAAATTCTCTAAAGTAATGTCGACCTGAAGATGCATACATAATATTTAGTACAGGTAGAGACAGATCATTTTACACACTCCACTAAGCACCATGAAAGGAAAATAGAGGAAAGTATGAAATCCTATGTACTTTCTACGACAACCTGAATCAAAACAGTGTACTCCTGATAGGCATGATGCATGTGATGGGTGTGAGGTGTATGATGGATGTGAGGCATGTGATAAGTAAGAAGATATGTACGATTGGAGTGAGTGGTGTGAGGGGTGTAACAGTTGTGATAGATGTGATGGGTGTGATGACCATCTAAAGAAAAAAAAAAGGCAAAATATCAAAACTTATTATTTAAAGGAGCCTTGACTATAAAGTTGTGAGTTATGAGAGAAATAGTGGGGATGCTGATTAAATGACATAAAATAACTCAAAATAGAATAATTTTAATAAATTCACATATGTAGATATTATCAACAATTAGGCAAATGTTAAAGTCAGATCATTGAAGTAGAAAGAGAAAGACAATTTTTAGATTTGTTAACACTGCAATCTCTTTTATTATATATCAATTGGTTTCTCAGAAAAAGTGTTGTAGGTAAAAAGGGAGTAGATAATATGCTCAGATAATGAAGAAAGCAAAGCAGCAAGAAACTCTGCAAGACCTGAGCATTAATACTGTGTAAACATGTATTAAACATAAATTGATTGACACTTCTCAAGAAAGCCAAAAATTAAGGGTGCTTATCAGTACTAAAGTGACATTGAAAAAAATCACAAAAGAAGCCCTTCAAGTTGAAATTGCAAGGTTCTAAAAAGCAGCAGAAAGGTATACTAAAAAATCGTTCTTCTAGTGGTAAATATATCACTAGTGGTGAAATAAATGTTATGATATTGTCACAATGGTGTGCAAATCACCTATCATATAGAATTTAAAATACAAATGAATAAAGATATATAAAACACTATCATGAAAACACAGTATAAACTGAAATTATTTGCAATATCAATAACACAAAATATGTTATAGCAGTAAAATTGAGAGTGTGGGATTTGATTTAGATTATCAGCTTAAAAAAATAGTTACAAATGTAAGATTGAAAAGACATAGCAAGCATGAGACTCTAAGAATATATACACCAACTGCATAGTAAACCTAACAAGGTACAAAGACAGCTGAAGCTGGACTCTAAATAAATCTGAACTTTATCAGATATAGCATGAATGGACTACATTAAAATAGACATAATCAATATAAATAAATAAATAATCTGTAAAACAATGAGTAATTTGTGACTCATGTACTGTACTTGAGAATATTTACTATTTTGACTTAGTGGTTGATTTAAAGATTAAAGTCAAAGCTGAAGAGTTATCTCAGCAGTCATCTGCTGCTCTTGCAGAGATCATGAGTTCATTCCCCAGCATCCACATGTCACAGACTTCTATAACTCTAGCCCCAGGAGATTCAAATCTCCATGCACACATTTGTAGACACATGGTACACACATATACATCTAGGCAAAATTTTCACACATGACATAGAAATGTAAGAAAGAAGAGCACTGAAAAAATAAAAAAATGGTAAAATTTCAGCTTTGGAAGCTGCCTCACACATAAAAAAAAAAAAAAAAAATTCAGGATTGTGAAGGAAAGGAAGGCATACACTCTGGGCACATGGCATCCTAGGAGATCTATAAAAAATAAACAAAAATGATTTGGATTTTTTTTTAAAGAGAAAGTACAATACATTTGATAATTGTCTCATTTTCTAATAAATAAATTGAGTTGTGAGATAATAATGTAACTCTCCAGATGTTTCACAGATGGCAAGATCTAGAAACATGTTTTATGTTCCCTACTGTAATTCTCTTAGAATCTGAAAACATTTTCCAGCGTTCATTTTTACAATGGGGAAGTACATAATGAGGATGAAAGTGACAAATTGGATGATTCATATCCTAGTTCCGATACCTTATGAAATAGCTTCTCAATGTTCTGGCATCAACCCAATGACTTGTGTTATTTGCAGATCATCTTTTAAAATTGGAAACTAAAGCATGCTGCTTAGATTATTTTTAGAATCATTTATGATTTTATCATTTACTGAAACTATGCTATGAAAACTCCTGATCACCTTTAGAAATTGTTGTAGCTTTATAGACCTAAAAGCAAGAAGAGTTGCAGTTAGATTCCTACAGTGCTTCTCCTGAGAACTGCATGCATTATTACCAGGAGCATCTCATGGTAATAAAATGATTCTATTTCCTGAGTATTGCTCAAAGTTTTAATAACTTAAATGAATTAACCAGCTTTCAAAGGTCACTTTTCCAATAAATGGCAAATAAAAAAAGGTTAATAAAATGATTCACAGACATTTACTGTTACCTACAAGGGTTATTCTGTCTGACATCTATATGTGCACAATTATAGCCAAGCTGTAAAATCATGCACAAAAAAAAAAAAAAAAGCTTTTCCCTTTTATCCCAGTCAGCAGAGCAAAGATTACATCTAATGTGGCATTTACATATGTGAGAGCAAGCTCTCTCACAAAACATGCAGCTGATCTGGTGGAAAAGTGCTATGACTGCTGGTAGATTTTTTTTGTTTAGTTTTAATATAGACATCTGAAAGAGAATCAAAATTTGAGTGATTTTCATTTTTGTGAAAGTGGGTCTAGCCTACGGTTCAGGATGGTGTATCAAAACCAGGAATTCACTTTGAAAGTAGAAAAGAAAAATTAAACGAATATCAGCATGACTCTTATCAGAGATAAAATACAATACAAAACCTAATATTCAAATAAAAATACAGAAAAATAGCGTATCACTTATTTTATTTTTTTCCCTGCGGTTTCATCTGGATAGTTGAATTAGGAATGAGGTCAGCTACACTGACTTTAATAAGTGGAAATTTAGTAAAACCTTGAGTTTTAAGTTTTATTAAATTATTAGAAAATTTTGAAATTTACAACACTGTATTTTAAAAATAACATAGTTTTCTTAACTCTTTGAGACTCATACAATGTATCATCATGATATGCAGAGCCAGTACCTTCCTCCAGTTCCTCCCAGCAGTCCCACCTTGTCCTACACACTATTCAACTTCTTTTCTTTATCACGTTTTTAAAGAGACAGTCAGCTGTCAGGAAGCAGATGTCCTAGCATTCTGGCTCTTAAAACATTACCACCCACGTTCTTTGCTCTTCTCTGAGCCTTAGAAGTAGGCATTGTATTGTAGTGTATTAATTTGAGCTAGACATCCCATGATCAGATGATGACTGCATTTTGACAAATTGTGACTTTTATGATGATTTCTATCTACTAGAGTAAGAAGCTTCTTTGATAAGGGTTGCAAGCTAAACTATCTATGGATAGTTTGAAATCAGTTATAGAAATTACACTATGAAGCAATTGACACGTTTTCTTTTTCTGGGTTAAATGACCTCACAAGGTATATACAATTGGCTAAAGTTACTACACCAATCTTGAATTCCCTCTTAATGAGCAGGCCATTATCATATCTAATCAATATAAAATGCAAGCACAATGTTAATACTTTTTAAATGATTTGACCTGCTGGACGTTGTTGTGGTCTGTAGGCTCTACTGCAGCCTAGAACTATACATTGTTCTCCATTAATAGCTTTCAAAGCTCATTCAAATATCCTGGAATCTATCTCTCAGAGTAGAGGTTGTCAGTCAGTCCCAGCTCAGTTGTACCAAGTCCTGTGTCATAACTTAGTAGTATCCTCAGAATTAGAGTGTAAGGCAAGGAAGGGCATTAACCTATACTGTTTCTGGGTCTGTTACACTTCCCTGACCAGCAACTCAAAAAGATATCTCCCATTCCTGCCCCTTAGATTTTGTTAGTCTATGGGTTTGAGGGGAAAGTATTATAAGTTTCCTAAGACTCTGCTGGTATCAGACAATTGTTGATTGGCCTGAACAAATAACTAAGTATTAAAATGATTATTAATACACTGTATTAAGTTGGAAACTAATATTGTGGCAGGTATTCCTTAACCAGCTAGTTCCATCATTGTTGTGGAAAGCTCCAGCCTTGTATTTTGATCCTAGTTCCACTTTCCTGGGAGGGGCTTCAGAGGATGATTGAATCTGTACACAGGTGACGTCTTGTGAACCTTCTGTCCAATTAAACTTGTAAAATAAAGGCTAGAGCCAGTGATTGGGCAGTAGAAGGGGAGGCGGAGGAAAAGGCTTAGGGTAGGAGAGATGTAAGAGGAATTCGACATGTAAGAGTAGGTAGAAGTAGAAGGAAGAGGAGGAGAAGGAAGTCGATGGAGGAAGGTGGAAGAGGTAGGAAGCTGACGATGGAGAAGCCGGAGGTGGAAGGACAAGTACGCGGCCTGGATAAACCACAGGTTATAATGGATCTCATAGCTGGGGAATAGAGTAGTATAATGGCAAATCTGCCCAATCTAGATGTGCAATTTATACTATAATTATTGAGTTATGTTTTCCTTTACTTGTCTTACTTGGGTCAGAGTTTTATGCCAACACATCATGGATCACTACATACTGCTTTTATAAAAAGAATGAAAGTCCCCTTCTCCTCACCCATATCTGTCAGCTCACATCTGCCAAAATGGAAGCTGATGGAGAGTTAATATGAACAAAGTGAACGACAAAGATACCTAAAAATATATCAAATTAATTCTTACCACCTCTGTAATTGAATAAAATAATAAGAAAAGGAGATTAAATAAAATATACACACACATCACATTTGAGAATAGCTTCAATCATTAACGCAAATAGATAAACATACAACAAAACAATCCACAGTTGAGACTGGGAATTAATAGGTGTAAGAGACATAATAAAAATACTTACTTCAGCCTGATGTTGTGGCCATGCCTGTAATCTCAATCCAGAAGCAGAGGTAGATGGATTTCTTTGAGCTCCAGGATATCCAGGCTACACAGAAAATCCCTGTCTTAAAAAGCCAAAAACCACCAGCCAACCAAAAAAAAAAAAAAAAAAAAAAAACCATGAAAAACCCAAAACAAACAAACCAAAACTTACTTCAAATATACCTCAGTATAATTTTCAGTGCATTTTTAGAACACTTGTTTTCAGATAAATGAAAATTCCGAGTCCAGAATAAGCATCCTATTGTGTACAAGTTTTCATAATACATAGTATCAAATAACTATTCATCATATATATATTCATCATACTACAAATTCTAAAAAGGGCCTTTGTAATGAATGAAATGGAGTGAACCATACTTAAGATTATTAGCATCAGTAATTTAAGAGTAAAATTTTTCTGAAGAAAACTGTGTATCTATGAGGATCTGTGCTGAAATCACTGCCATAGGTCTCCGCTTATGCTGATTTCCTCTGTGGATTCTATTTCCTCAGACACTTGAACAGAAGATGGCTGTGATGGGTCACACCCTCATCTGCACAAGGTCAGCCATGCCATGCTTTCCTTTTCAAGACTTGAGATTTTACAAAGAAAGAACATCCTGTTAGAGTTGTAGTTCGTGGGGTCCATTGTACAGCCTATCTTGAGATATTTGTACTTCAGCTATCAGACTCATTTCAGGTTGAAAAACAGATCTCCAGAGCAGATAGCAGTGCTGCCATCTAACTGGATCTTAATGTTTACCATTTGATGTTTGTTACTCATCTTTATGGATTTTAAAAATCTATATGAAACAGATAGGTGCATAGTACACTCTATCACAGCACCACGGAAAAAAATAAGAGCAGCAAAAACATTTGTCAGATATCCTTTAAAAGAAATATGAAAAAAACAGCATCTAGAAATATTTCTAAATACAATTATAACACATTGTGATTAATGTTTTAAAATAGACAATAGTTGTAGGAGACTAGAATACAATACATTGATGGGATGAAAACCAAAGATGTTACTAAAATGCATTATTGAATATAAATCAGAATATAAGTTATATGTTTCACATGCATTTCAAGAATAATAAAATTAAGCAAAAACAAAGACTAAGGGCAGAGACAGATGAAGAATGCTATACTTAGGAATTTGTTGTTCCTAACAATGAACCAATTAAAACAGAGATGATAAAAAAACAGAAGCAATGATTTTCAATGATTAATAACTATACTGAACTCTCTAATAAAGTGTATTCATATTTTTAATATCAATAATTATTTTTTCCTTTCATTAACATCTTTCAAACAAACATCACCAAACATTAAGTGATAGTTCATATTCAAAGTATTCCAAATTTGACGTTAGTTTCAGGTGACTTGACTTGATGGTGGCAGCAGCAGCAGCAATAATCCAATATTCAACATCCAGCATCAAATCTCATCAAAATGAAAGAAAAACAATGTCACCTGCATGACAGAATGATGCAGACTGTGGGATATGAAAACGAGACTAGAAATGAGAATGACCAGGACTTTGATAAAAATTAATGCTGATAAGTTAGTAATAACGGAGGAGTTTTGGTTGGTCTTTATTTTTTATTTGAATATTTGCTTGGTTGCTTTTGTTTTGTTTGCCAATATACAGTCTCAAATAATCAAGATTGACCTCCAACTCACTATATACCCTGGAATGAACTTTTAATGCCCATTTTTTTTGCTTCCACTTCACAAGTGCCAGGGTCACAAGAATGTACCACCACAATGTTGTAGATTTTATCTACATGCTTTAACATCAATTTAGTTTGGTAAAAGACCCACTATAGCAAGTCATTTAAATTATTTTTATTGAGTTAAAAGGGAGATGATCTATTATGTATCATTTTTTCCAAAATGTAACTTTTTAAAATATCTTTGGCTATCAAAATATTAGACTTCCTGTGCTTAAGCCAATCTTCAGTATGTTGCAAAAATTTAGTTCTCTAGGTGGGTATAATAGAAAGCATTTTATGTTCATTCTCTTCTGCATATTTCCCCCTGTGCCCCATACTATAATCTACCTACAGTTTTCTGAGTGCTGTTTCTTATTCTGGTTGTGCCCTGATAAGAAAAACTTCCTTTCTCCTTCCTACCTCATTACCAAGCTCTACATACAGCAAAGTCACTTCCTGAAGTGACGACTTTGTGTTGTTCAATTCTAGCCACACCAGCATTCTCCTTGTTTATATCTATTTTTCATGTTAGTGATCATTTTTATTATTATTATCATCATCATTATATGTTTCTTGCTGTTGAAGAACAGTGTACTTAGGAAACAACAAGAGTTTATATATAACTAAATTTGCCCCTAATTGTACTCATGTGAAAACATATGGGAACATTGTCAGCAGTGTTATTTTGAATACAAAATATCAGCTCAATTGCTTTGAGTGGAAAATCACTGCTCATTATGAGTGTGTGTTTGTATCCAGCAGTTTTCTTTGGTACACTGACTAATAGCACTAATAACTATAACAACAGCAAGTGTGTACAGGAAAGCTTTAAAGAGATGAAAAGGAAATGCAGTGTGCAAAGTTCTGTCTGACACTATTTACAATCATTTGGTAAAGAAGATGAAACCAGGCAAAGTTAGGTTCAGAGTACTGAGTTACTGTGTATTAAAAAGCTAGAAAGCATATGTTTAAAATCCCAGCTTTGCCATTAAAAGAATAATTTAACTGTTGACATATATTCTATTTTGTAATTAATACAGACAAAATATTTTGATACATTAAAACATATATAGAAATTTTAAACTTAGATTTAATAAAATAATGTTATATGTTTAAGATATTTAATATATATATATATATATATATATATATAAATTTTAAAACTCTTCTCAGTAAATGTAGAGAACTCCCATGCTCATGTATTAGCAGAGTTAACATAGTAAAAATGACAGTCCTTCCAAAGGCAATCTACAGATTCAATCCCCACCAAAATCCCAACACAATTCTTCAAAGACATGAAAAGAGCAATTCTCAAATTCACCTGAAAAGGCTAAAAAACCAGAATAGCCCAAACAATTCTTAAAAATAAAAGAAGAACTGGGAAACTCACCATCCCTGACCTCATGTTTTACTAAAGAGCAATAGTGGTAAAAACTGCATGGTATTGGTATAGAGCCAGACACCTTGATCAATGGAATAGAATTGAAAACCCAGAAATAAAATTACACACTTACAGACTTTCAATTGTTGACAAAGATGCCAAGAATATGCAATGGAAAAGAAACATCTTCAATAACAATCTTCAATAAATGGTATTGGTCTGTATGTAGAAAAATAAAAATAGACCCATATTTATCACCCTGCACAAAGCTAAAGTCCAAATGGGTCAAGAACCTCAACATAAACCAGAAACAGTGAATCTAATAAAAGAGAGAGTGGGAAGAGCCTTGAACTCATTGACATAGGGGTAAATTTCCTAAACCGAACTCCAATGGCTCATGCTCTAAGATCAAGAATTGATAAATGGGACCTCATGAAACTGTAAAACTTCTGTAAGGCAAAGGACATAGTCAATAGGACAAATCAGCAAACTAGAGTTTGGGGAAAAAAATCTTCACTAACCTTACATCCGTTAGAGGGCTAATAACCAAATTATATGAAGAAGTCAAGAAGCTAACCACCAGAAAACCAAACAATCCAATCAAAAAATGGGGTATAGAACTAAACTGAAAATTCATAACAGAGGAATCTCGAATGGCTGAGAAGCACCAAAAAAATGTTCAAAGTCTTTAGTGATCAGAAAATGCAAATCAAAACACTGAGATTCCTCCTTACAGGAATCAGAGTAGCTAAGATCAAAACCTCAGGTAACAACACATTTTAGTGAGAATGTAGAGAAAGGGGAACACTTCTCCACTGCTGGTGGGACTGCAAACTGGTACCACTGTGGAAATCAATATGGAGGTTCCTTAGATAATTGGAACTAGATCCACCTGCAGACCCAGAAATACCACTCTTTGGAATATATCCAAAAGACGCCATACCATGGCACAGGAGCAGGTGTTCAACTATGTTCATAGCGGTTTTATTTGTGATAGCCAGAAGCTGGAAACAACCCAAATGTCCCATGACAGAAGAATGGATACAGAACATGTGGTTCATTTACATAATGGAATACTACTCAGCTTTTAAGAATGAGGACATCCTGAGTTTGCAGGCAAATGGATAGAACTAAAAAATATCTTCCTAAATAAGGTAACTCAGACCCAAAAGGACATGCATGGTATGTACTCAATATTAGCCATATATATATATATTCTCAAGATTTCGTCCACAGAACTCAAAAAGGTCAACAAGCTGAACCGCCCAAGTGAGCACCTCAATCCCACTTGTGAAGGAGAAGAAAGGAATCACAAGTCGGGAGGGAGGGAGGGATCTGGGAGGGTAAGTGGACAGGAGTCATGGGGTAGGGGGAACATGATCTGGTATTAGGTGAGGGAAAAGGATTTAGGCCCTGAGGACCTGCAGAAAGAATGGAAACAAGCAACCTAGGGAGGTAGGAGGTTGGTTCTGGGGACCCTCCAGAATGCAACAGAAACCTGGGATGTGAGAGACTCTCGGGACTCAAAGGGAGGGACCCTAGATGACATGCCTGACAGTAGGGAGAGGGAACTTCCATCAGGAAGACAGGGCATCAAATGCGGAAGGGGGTTGCCATCCCACAGTCAAAACTCTGACCCATAATAGTTCCTGTCTGAAGGAACTACAGGGATGTTAATGGAGAAGAACCCGAGGAAAAGAAGGTCTAGCAACAGGCTCAAAGTGGGATCCAGCTCAAGGAGAGATCCCAATGCCTGACACTATTACTGAGGCTATGGAATGCTCACAAAAAGGGACCTATCATGACTGTCCTCAGGAAGACCCAACAAGCAGCTGAATGAGTCAGACGCAGATACTTGCACTGAACCAATGGACAAAAGCTGCTGACCCCTGTGGTTGAATTAGGGAAAGGCTGAAAGAACCTGAGGAAGAGGACGACCCTGTAGGAGGACCAGCAGTCTCAACTAATCTGGACCCCTGAGATCACTCAGACACTGGACCACCAAAAAGACAACATATACCAGCTGATAGGAGGCCCCCCAACACATATACAGCAGAGGATTGGCAGGTCTTTGTTCAATCAGAGGTGATGCACCTAACCCTCAAGAAACGAGACCACAGGGAGTTTAGAGGTAAGGTGGGGTAGAGGTGTGGGAACAGCTCTATAGAGGCAGGGGGTGGGTTGGAGGTATGGAATGTGGAACAGTTGGAGGGTGAATGGTGGAAGGGGGATAAAATCTGGATTGTAAAAAATATAAATAAATAAATAAATAACTCAGGAAATTTTCTGAAAATAAGTTGTTACTAGTAAACAGATTATATGTATGTGTGTGTATGTGTATATATATATTAAAATCTATGCTGAATACTGCGAGAAGTTCAATGATGAAACTGATTTGAAATTAAATACTGAAAATTTTTTCACTTATTGTATTTTAATTAATATTCACAGAAAAAGCCTACAGGATTATTATTTGACATAAATTGCAAGCAAGGATAATCTTAAATTCTGTAATTAGAAATAGAGATTTTCTTTATGTCTATTGGAAGATAGCAAATTTCATATATCTGTTTGAATATGAGTCATTTAACTTCAATTTCATATTGCTTGATAATAACTATGTTAAATGCCAAATACCACATTATATGAACAACTCACCATACCGAGTGCAGAATTATGATGCTTGGCCACATGTAAATCTGTTCCTACTAAAATGTGAATCCATTTGCAGAGACAGATACACTTTTGCTAAATTTTGCTAAATTCTATGTAACCATCAATGGGTCCTGGATCTTTATGATTTTTTAGTACCTGAGAATCCTCAGGATTTATTTATATTATTATGACATTTCTCTTACTATAAATTAACTTATTTTTTATAAACTTTGAAGGCCCAGATAACCAAAGAATGAGATTTGCCCAGTGTTTGTACATTCTAAATTCTTTTAGTTTAAGATCAAAGCCATCCTTACTTCTACTCTGATTCATTGATGCTCTGACAAGGTAATTGTACTGATGAATATGGTAAGGATATTACTTCTTTGCAGTTCTCCAACCAGAGTATAGTGGATAGCAGTGGTCAAGAGTTTAGCTAGAACATGGCTTTCCTATAATAAACTAATATGTGTGGCTTCATGTCTTTGCTATTACTACTTGCAGGCTTGGCATTATACAGCTGAAGAAGTGGTAATACCTTGGAAACCCAAAGGCTTACATCCAAAGGTCCACTAGTTGGTTGTTCTTACCTTGGATTGTTATATGTGACAATGTGCTTCATCCTTGTATATAATACTTTGGACCATATTCTTTATTTTCCTATCCTACCCTGTACCCAACTCTCAAACACAGGAGAGTCCTCCACAATAGTCCTCTTTCTACACAAATTTGTAATTTTAGGACAAATCCACATTAACTATTATAGAAATATGTTTCTGAATCTTTCTTATTTAGCATCATAATCTCAGTATATATAAACTTTTATGCGATATAACTATATCGCTATAAACATATAACTATATTTGCCTTATGACTAATGAACTCCATCTTATTTGTGTCTGTGTGAGTGTGTGTGTGTGTGTGTGTATTTGTGAAAGAGAAACAGAAACAAAGGAGAGACACAGAGATATATTTTCTTTTTTCTTTTTCATTTGTTCCTTTTCTCAGTTGAGTTCATAATGACACTATTGGAATTATATCAAGATAAACATGGATAAACCAAGTGCTTTTACTAGCTTTCTGATTTTTGAAAAGTTATTATTCTTTATCTCTAAAATTATATTAAAATACTCATTTATACCTCTATTATCAACACACCTAACTATATGACAATATTCTCATTAAAATGTTACCCTAATATTTTACAGTCATTATCTTACTATGTCCTTTATCTTTAGAAAAGAAACAGATTCCATATAAGATATATATCCAAAGTAAATTATTTTAAAATTTGCAATTCATAGTATTTTGGGAGGTCTATAAAATCTTTTTATTTTAACTCTTTAAAAATTACTTCTTTCCATTGCTCTCAGCCTTTGAGCTAGGATCAAGTGCAAAATTACTACTTTCCAAATCTATTACATATTTTTAATGAAAATGAATATGCATGAAAGTGAATAAAGAAAAGAAACCATTACTCTGAACCAGAATAAGAATAAGATGGGCATAGTAAAGACTAAATGGGGTAATCAGATATTCACATTCATATCATTTCATTAACATTTGAATTTCATGGACCTAGTACATTTTTTTTAGTTCTTTTGTTTTAATGTTAAAAGAAGGTCACTTCAATTTCATGAGAAAAATAATTAAACTTATTTTTCATATTTTTTTTAAAATTTAGACTTACATACGTGTGTGTGTGTGTGTGTGTGTGTGTGTGTGTGTGTGTGTGCAAGTGTGCTTCTTGTGCATGTGCCTGCTTAGGCCAAACATTGTTGCTTCTCTGGAGCTGTAGTTCTGGGCCATTGTAAGACCCCTAATGTCAGTGCTAGGAACTACACAGGAGTCCTCTGGAAGAAGAGAATATTCTAATTACCAAGTCACCTCTCACAATATAATTGTGGTGACATAAGTCATAAGAAAAGTTATGTGGTTTTATTCCTGTGTTGTCACAGACTTAGGCATGCAAACACATTTTCTAAAGATGGCCCATTGTTTTGCATGGGTTACAGCGTATGAGCTCTAAGATGCAGGTTGCGTAAAGGCTTCATCCCAGCATTGTTTCTCGATGCCTATATGCTGTTCCTGTCATGGCCTAATGATTCCTGGGCACCCTATTGGACAAATTCCCTGCAGATCAACATGAAGATGAACTTTCATGAATAAATACTGTTTATACTAATTAATGACTTGATAAAATTTCTGATTTGATTCAAATAATTTTAAGAAGAAAATCTCATGAGATGGTTTCAATTGTTTTGCCAGAAAGATGTAATAAAGTTGGGATAGAGATTAGAATGTGCCCCCTCCTTATAGACTAGGAAGTAAAGGCTGCATGCATAATAAGGAAAACAATGAGACTTCAAAATTACAGTAAGAAGAGAATTAGGCTTGTGACAAATTTGAGATCAAGGAAAAACATTCATTCTAGGTCAAGTATAAAGATGAAGTCACAGGTGTGCACTATGATAAAGTAAGACCATGTGGAACTGCTGCTTTGAAATTATCATGAGCTTATAGAATAAAATACTGCTTTGAACTTACTATGAAATCCTTCTGTAACTCCCCTTTTATGTAACATTTTATCTATAAGGTAGTTTTCTAAAATACATTTTGTTTACAACGCTAAAAAAAAAAAACGTCCAAAGAAAAGAAATAAATTGGTGGCTATTGAGGGCCCCTGTCCCAACCATGCCACACATCTGTGGCAATGGTGTGTATGTATATATGTATATATGCACATACATATGTATACACATACATATGTACACACACACATATACATACATATATAAACACATACATATATACATACACATAAATACACATGTATGTTTGTCAATATGCATGTACATGCATATATGTGTATATAAGTGTATATATGTATGTATATAATTATGCATGAACACTTATGGAGTTGATGAGACTGGTGATCAGGCCCAACTAGGGTGTGTAAGTATGAGGGTGTGTGTGTGTGTGTGTGTGTGTGTGTGCATGATATCTGTATAAATGATTTCCTTTCTTTTCCTTTCTTTCCTCTCTGGTTCAGGAAAAGTTAATGAGTTACAAGCCTCTCACCTGGCAGCAAGAGGTCCCTGAGCCAGAGAGAAAAGAGCCCTGGCAATTAAGCCTTTTATCTTAATTTCCTACTGCTACCAGCAGGAGCTTATTACCGGAAACAAACCAGCAGCACTTAGCTACAGAATAGTAAGAAACAAGTGCTTATTAGCACAATATAGTAAGCGAAAAGTAACCAGTGCTTATTAGCACAACATAGTAAGAGAAAAGTAACCACTGCTTATTAGCACAACATAGTAAGAGAAAAGTAACCACTGCTTATTAACAAAATCAGTAGTTTCCAGAGGCCATCAGCTTCTGGTCCCCAGAATAGTAAGATAGAGTTACAAATCCAGAGATCATCATTCTTTGACCTTCCTTTGATGCTGTGTCCCACCTCATGCCATTCATTCTAAAGGCTAGGACAGGCCCCTAGCACTGTGTGAAGGGTGAAAATTGCAAGCCAGATATTATCTGAAGACAGAGTCTAAATTGGAGGCTTCCTGGATTTAAATAGGCTAATTGTCCTCTTTTATCTGCTGGGAGATAAGAGAAGCTACCTGCATAAAGTCTCACTAACATGACGGCCAAAATTTGAGTTGAATAAAGCCAACAATAGACATTCCAAAGTGAATGGAAAGCCCAACACTTCAGTCATACACCAAAAAATTTCAGACAACTAAGGAATTCTGAGTGTGGGAGAATAATTTTCTCCAGGAAAGAAAACAGTAACTATATATATTTGTCATATACCAGATGCTAAGACATAAGGATGTGCATATGAGTGATACAGGTCAGACTGAACAGAATATGTTTGGAATAGGTGTGTAGGTAAATATGCATATAAATTATATGTTATACCCATATACAATCACACATACATATCATATTACATATATTGTATACTTATAGCAACAATGAAAACAAACACAGACTATGAATTTAATAGTAAAAGGAGGCAGATACAGGAGCTTGGGGAGTAAGTAAATAAAATGGAAAATGATAAACATAAAATACAAGAAATATAATAAAATAACAATAATTAATTTTGTTATTAATGCTCATTAATAACAGCTTATAAATCTTATTAAATACTTATAAATAAGAAAGAAGTATACTTTAGAAGTGTTTTAGAACTATACTAGATTTTAGCATCTATCTAATGGAAAAAGAGTCTTTTTTTCCCCTGTGGTAAACTAGTAGAGCTCAAAGAGCTGTCATTTGAATATCTCTTGGTAATTTATTGCAACGGGTTTTATAGGATGTGTTTGATCAGCTGTTTTAGATGATGGAAGAGGAGAAGATAGAAAATAAAGTTTAAAATGTTATTTTATGTGAGAACATAAAGAGATTTGATGTTGTAATATCCAAATAAACTTTTCTTGAATGATAAAAGGCAGTAAAATATGTAGCAGAAATATGACATATTCATATTGATCTGCCAAAACATATTTGGAGATAAGGTATAGACAGATATGGTAGGAGTTACTGACTTTGACAACAGTAGAGGGGGCTTTAATTTTTGGTGACTTGCCATAAGTGAATAATAAGGGAAGAGAAGATAAAATATATTAAAGCATGTTGTGAATTCTGGTAATGTGAATAATGAGAATGAAAGGCTCTCTTAGTCTTTGTCTTGTGTGGAAACTGCTATGGATTGTCAACATAAGAAGTCAGTCATTGTGGTTTGGAAACACGATGCTTGAAATTTTGGAATTAGTGTTCTCATAATATTTGTCTACAGTTATTTTTACATTTTGGTGACTTCATAAAAAGCAGAGAGTTTTCTACAAGTAATGACAATTTCAAAATATTAGGGCTGGGGACAAAGCTCTGTGGGTAATGTACATGGTCTGTTCTTGCGGAGTTCAGTTCCCTGCACTACAATGGATCACACACACCCATCTACAACTCAGCTTGACAGAATTCAGTGTCATGCCTGGACCTCTGTGGTTGCTCCTTAAGGAACCGTTGTATTCTTTTGTCCAGCATTAATTCCTGCATTGATACTTCAAATTCAATGCATTTTATCTTTGTTAACAGCATGAATATTTTCACTTAAATTGAAATTTTTTGTACATTGAAAATCTTCTGGTTTTATTCATGCATATTTGTATCTACCTTCCAGTTTGCTTCTGCACTGCATGTATGTAGTGCCTTTGGAAGACAGAAGATGGTATCAGGTGCCCTAGTTTGGCAATTACATCATTATCCATTGTGAGCAACAATGGGTGCTAAAAGCAGAGCACTGACCCTCTGAAAGAGCTTCAAGCTCTCCTAAGTGTTTGACTATCTATACTCTGTTTTATTTTATTTTTACTGGTCACTAGAAAAAAATTAGAAAAAAGTATTTTTGTGTGATTTACTAAGTAGAGAATATGGAAACTGAAATTTCCCAAGTGTTGTCACAACATCCCTTTTTTTTTTTTTTTTTTTTTTTTTTTTTTTTTTTACATTTTTATATAAAATTAGTTGAGTAACTCTCAATGACTCCCAGTCATGTAGCTCCAGTCTGACAGTGCCGGATTCCAAAAATGAATGGAGCATCTCCAAGGACCCCAGTGCTCTATAGTTGACCTTCATTCCTTTGTATGCAGTTCTTCAATTTCTGATGATTTCAAACATTTACAGTCATGGCCCCAGACTCTAGCACAATTGCTAACAAAAATGCATAGAGCTCCAGCATGGAAACCTCTTAAACTCCTTGAGACGCTATACAGAAAGCAAATGGTCATCTCCTATGAAAATAGAAGAACTGCAGCTGGAGATGGGAAAGACAGAGCTTGCTCAGCTTTCCTGAGTCTGGTACTCTCAAGTCTTTAACTGGCTTTTCACCACACAATGGCAGTAACTATTGTATAAAATCATGTTTATTTATTTTTATTAAGATTTCCTTTTCCCAGTTGAGGCTCCTACATTGTGTAAAGCTCCCACAGAAAAATCTTTATGATGTGCCCTTGATAAAGGGTATTTTTTAAAATAGGATCCAAAAAATAGACCTAAGCAAAACATAAATTGTTATTTTTATAGTTATAATTACATTGAAAACTTTTAAATCTATATCTGTATCATGTCAGAGAAAATGCTTGTTAAACTGGCAGTTTAAAGAAACGTGGACAATTGAATAGGAAACAAGGGATGACTTGATGTTTGAACATACTGAGAAAATGTTTCAGCTCAGGTTAGAAGTTTTGAATATAAAAAGATAAAGATTATACAGAAGCCACAGCAATACAGACACATGAGTGTGTGAGTGTACACACACACAAACACACACACACAGAGAAACATTAAGTACAGTTCTGGGAAAAAAAGGAACAAAAAAAGAAAGGACAGAAGGAAGGAAGGAAGAAAGAGAAAGAAAGAGAATGAAAGAAAGAAAGAAAGAACAAAAGAAAGAAAGAAGGACAAAGAAAAACAAGCAAAGAAAGAAACAAAGGAACAAAGATGAAATATTATGACTTTAGGGTTTGGGTTTTTATGGGAATCTTGTGTACACAAAAGTGTATTCTGAGTCTATATTTTATTTATCATTTTTTCTCCGATGTCTGTTTGTTTCTAATGAGATAGAAGGGTATGAATCCAGGTGGGAATGGTGAGGGGAATAACTGGAAGGAGAAGGGAGAGGCAAAGCATTAATCAGAATATATCACATAAAAATTCCATTTTCAATAAAAAAATAAAGGAAGAAAAATAAAATTTTATTTTTTTATGGGAATTCGCCATGATTGGCAGTTGCAAGGCAGTTGCAAAATATTATGATATTTTGACCACAGAAGGATGGAAAAAAGGAATAAAATAAGATGGTCACTGGGAAATGTGAGAGGCAAGGTGTTTAAAGTGATGCAGTGGTAGAGAGCATTTAGTACAAATAAGCATCTATGCAGAGAAAGAGCTGTGTACGTCCACACTATGTTTTTAAGAAACGACAAACCAAATAGAATAAAAAGAGTAAGTAGTTGTGGGCTTTCCCTCATCTCTCAGAAAGAATGGGTGTGTTTTAGTAATTTCTAAGGAACCTAACTTTTTTTCTAACTTTTATTTTTTACAATCAAGTTGTTACTCCCCTCCAGATCCACACACCCACAGTTCTTCATCCCATTTCTCCTCCACCCCTGTTTTCAAAAAGATTTCCCACCTCACCCTGCCAGGCCTTCCTCAAGTCTTCAGGGTTCGGTGAGTTTTATCCCACTGAGGCCAGACTAGGTGGTCCTCTGCTGTATGTGTCAGGGACCTCATATCAGCTAGTGTATACTACCTGGTTGGTGGCATAGTGTCTCAGGGGTCTGGGTGAGTTGAGACTGCTGGTCTTTCTATGGAATAGCCTTCCTCCTGAGCTTCTCCCATCCTTTCCCCAATTCAATCAAAGGGATCCATGACTTCTATCCATTTGTTGGGTGTGAGTATTTGCATTGGTCAAAGTCTTCTGCTTGTTGGGTCTCTCTTGGAGGACAGCTATGGTAGGCTTCTGTCTGTAAGTACACTATAGCATCAGTAATAGTGTCAGGCCTTAGAACATCTCCTTCAGATGGATTCCAAGTTGGGCCAGTCACTGGACCTCCTTTCCCTAATCGCTTTTCCATTTTAGTCCCTGTAGTTCTTTCAGACAGGAACAATTCTGGGTTAGAGTTTTTGACTATGGGCTGACAACACCATCCCTCCACTTGATGCCCTGTCTTCTACTGGTGGTAGACTCTATAAGTTCCATCTCTCCACTTTTTGACATTTCATCTTTGGTCCATCTCTTCTATGAAGAGATTTGGGAAATTACTATTTACTTTCCTGAGCATTATAATTCACTTTAATAATAATATATTTAGATGTTTTTGGAAATTTTATGATTTAAAAATATTTCAATTTCATTTGAAGCATGTTTTTACAAATATATGGAAAACTAGAATGTTTTCCCTGATTAATTATATATAATACATGAATCAAGTCTTTGTGAGAGTTATGTCTTCATAGGCAGCAGAAACAATCTACTTCTCTCTTTCACTGGAGTCTTAACTCAGAGCAATGGAAAAGAAACTTGGGAGATGAGTAAGCAAGTATGGACATAGAGAAACTATGTTTGTAAGATTCAAACACAAAGAAAAAATGAAATAAAGTTACATTAATTATGTCTTTTACCATAGCTACTAAGGGAAGACAACATGATGTGAAAATGTTTCACCTTTAAAGATTAAGTATCAAGTAAGACCTAATGTTGGTTATTCTTCATAGAAAGACGCCTTGCAGATGTATTCTAAAGTGCACACTACAAATTCTATCATTATATTACATAATATATAATACATTACATATATATATATTATGATATAATTATATCCTATAACACTGTAGTATCAAGGGAAATATCTCTTTTGGTATGGTGCTTGTGGTGTAGGCATAGGACCTAAGATACCTAGCATGATATAAAAAGCAACAAGTATGGCAGTGTCTGCCTTTAATCCCTACACTGTCCAGGGGACATAGGAGAACCAGAAAATCTTAAATGGTAGGCTCCAGTGTTTAGTATCCTATATGTTAAGTGTAATATAAAGAGCAGCTGAGGAAAATAGTGATATGGACTTATGATCAACACACCTACACATATATCTATGTACGTTAACATGCATAAGCACAAAATGTAAGATGTATGCAAATTTAGTACCCTCTAGTATAGTATATATTCATTTAATTATTTTTTTACACACATACATATATAAATATATACTATACATACACCTGTATATATACATATATATAAAATACTCATGGCATTTTCCACTACAATAATAGTTTCACATATAAAAAGGAGTTGCAAAGTAAATCTTCTTAGAGTAATTTAACCAATAGCAAACCAGAATTATATCATTTTGTAATCTTAATTTGCATAATTCCAATGACTAAACAGTGCTGAATATTTTCATGAACTTATATATAATTTATAATATTGTTCAGATAAACACTTAAAATCATTTCAATTTTAAGTATTGTGCTTTAACTGTAGAGACCTGGCTTATAGATTATAGTTAGGCAAATGATAGATTTACAGATAAATTGAAACATATGACTCATGGGTCATAATGTGACTTGAATGTTCTTCCACTCATATGAGATGGTGGATTTTCTTTTTTTTTTTTTATTGGAAATTTTATTTACATTTCAGATGTTTTCCCCTTACCCTCTTTTCCCCCTCCCTCCTAGGAACTCCCTATCCCTTCCCCCCTCCTCTTGCCTCTATGATGGTGTACCCCTACCCACCCTCCCAGTACCTCACCTCCCCACCCTCAAATACCACCCCCAGTGATGTCCAGCCTTCATGAGGAGATGGTGGATTTTAAATGATATCTCTGTGATCCAAAGAGAGATAAGAGTAGAAATTCAATATATGAAACTGGAAAGATTAGGTGCTGAGAAGCTGGAGGTTACCAGTGTTAGATGATTCAGCTCATTCAATGAAGTGAATGAGAAAACCCTTCTCTTGGTGGCAGCCAGTGGATAATCTCACGTCGTCTGCATAGGTTTAAGTGTTGTGGTTATTCCAACCATCATAATACACATGGGGGACAGCACAAAAAGTGAATATGAGCCATCCTGCAGATTGCTATCTGGTGATGTCTTGGTATTGTGCAAGAACATTGTAGAAACAGACACCAAAGCTAATATCCTTTAGTATTAAAGTGAAGGAAGCTACTAAAGTGAATATACTTTTGGTGTACGTCATGTATTATTCCAGTACAGGTTCATCACCAACAAAAGCCACAGAAAATACAAGAGTCTACAAAGTCAATTGGAAATGTCCAATAAAAAATTGTGAAAAAAAAGAGGAAAAAAATACAGAGAACTTAGAGTCTTTGATTTTGAGGACACAGAACTCCAGCATTGTCTTCTTGTTTTCCTTCTTTGCACCTATTTTTCTTTGTGTCTCCCCTGTCTATTTTTACTAGACTATTAGTATTATTGTTACTTTATCAAATTAAAAGTATGTTCCCTTTTATTTATTTATTCATCTAATTTTCCTTTTGTCCTATGTTTATTGGGCAGTCTATTTCTTTTGCTTTTATATGGCATTACCCCATTGCCACACAAAATGTTTCAAGACAATATGGCAATTGGAAATTCATATGATCTGAATATCTGGGGTTCCCACATATAAGTGAACTGACAGATCATGATAAAATACAATTCATGGCTTTACTCTCATTTTTATCTATGTCAACCAGCCTAAAAATTTACAGAGAAGCAGAATTAAGATGTAGCATAGAAGAAATAGCTTTGAATATAGAATCTGTCCAACATATATTGAATCCACATTCTTCTCTACACTTCATGGAAACTTCGTTAAAACATGCTACATTATAGGCAGAAAGCAATGTTCACAAAATATCGAAGTAGAAATAATTTATTTATTGTATAATAGAGTAATAATCTAGAAAATATTGTCCAACAAAACTTAAGAAACAGCCCGGCGGTGGTGGCGCACGTCTTTAATCCCAGCACTTGGGAGGCAGAGGCAGGCAGATTTCTGAGTTCGAGGCCAGCCTGGTCTACAGAGTGAGTTCCAGGACAGCCAGGGCTATACAGAGAAACCCTGTCTCGAAAAACCAAAAAAAGAAAAAAAAAAACTTAAGAAACAGCAAAAATACTTGGTAACCAAAAAATACATTTTGAAATGGCCAGGGAATCAGGAAGTCACTGAAGAAAATGAGAAGAGACTCACTAAAATACTTACTGAAATACTTACCAGATCCTAGAGGATATGTCTGAAACAGCTCTAAGAGGAATGTTTCTCAATATCAGTGCTTGTACTTAAAAAAGAAAGAAAGAAAGAAAGAAAGAAAGAAAGAAAGAAGGAAGGAAGGAAGGAAGGAAGGAGAAGGAAGGAAGGAAGGAAGGAAGGAAGGAAAGAAGAAAATTAGAAAAATCAGAGCGATCTCAAATAAATAGCCTAATGATGCAAATAAATATCTTAAAGAAATGCACATAAGCAAATCAAAAGTAACAGAAAATAAGAATAAATAAAGATGTAAGGAGAGTTTACTTGAATGGAAACAAATAGAAAAATACATACCATCAACAAAAAACAGATTTGGTTCCCTAGAAAAATAAGATTTGAAACCAGGAAAATATAGACCATAACAGATAATACATTGAAAGAAAAGTAACACAGTTTCATGACATTTACTAGGGCTGTGATTTCTAGAATTTGTGGTTTTGTTACCACTTGTATTTGGCTTCTTTTTGATTGCTTAAAAGTAGGGCCTAATTTTACTCTTACTTTTTTTTCTCTGGAATATAGCATTAGTCATATATACATATATATATGTGTATGTATGTACATATGTATGTATATGTATATATATATATATATATATACACACACACACATTATATATATATATATACCTTATATACCATATATATGAATGTAAGTTCAGGGTACATTTTCATTAAAGACTTGTGTGTATCTTGTGTAACTTACAATAAAATCTTTGTTAGAAAATATGTCTTTAACCTCAAGCAGTTTATGATGGATGGGAAGAAAGAAAATACCTGAAACTAGAGGGGAATGGATAGGACGATGAGGGTGATGGATGTAAGGAAAAGGACATTACTAAACACATTTTGTTGACAATTTCATATTGCTACCTAACAGTAATTTTAAAATTATGCTACAACGTTCTAGAATTTACTATCAGTGAAGAACAAGATGAAGCAGTTATTAGGTCCCCTTGGTTCTTGTTTCCTCAGAGGTGCAAGATCAAACAGAGTAAATCATCTCATCTCTCTTTTCTGTTCTTCCTTGGAATGGGCATCATTTGGCCTATGTACTCAGACTTTAAAAATCTATAGGAACGTCTCAGAGATTAGAAATATCTCCTATGATCAAAATTGCCCTTTAAAATCTTTAATATAGTCCTTGTTTGCCTACACCAAAATAAGACCACTCCATTAGCTGGCTCGAATGTTGCAGGTAGGCTGCCTCAGTAATGTACCATCTTGTGAGCAGAACTTCACTGTTTCTTCAGTGTCTAAATTGAGCTCTGAATAAAATCTGTTACCTGCAAATACTTTCTGTAATGTGTAAAAATGTACATAAAATACTGACATATATATCTAGTAGAGTTTAAAACAGATCATTCTCTTTTATCTTTGAGATTGCTAGCTTTCATTCCTAACACACGACAATAAGGCAAGAATGAGAGATTCCAATGATTCCAAATGAAATCCTACTCTCTTAGAAAGATGTATTTCTATGGGAGTGGCAATTTACCACTCTCTTGTACTCTATGATTTAGTTTCACTATTGCTAACTTATTTACTGTTAGTGGTTTTGACAATATTTGGCTATTTGGACTATGTATGAGTAATCTATTAAAGTTCATACTTCAGCACCTAAGAGTAATTTAATTGATTTGTCAATATTCCAAGCATGGAGGTTAAGGGTTTAACCTCAGAGGATAGCTCCTACAAAGTCCTGGATTTGGTGTTTTCTATGGAAATAATCCTTTTAGGACTGAAGAGATAGGTTCATAATAGATCAAGTACTTGATAGTACTTAATAAGAAGGACAGTACTGGATAATCAGTACTTCATACTGCTTTTGCAGAGGAAATAAAATTGGTTCCTGAACCATATTAAGTGGCACACAACTGCCTGAAATCTCAGCGCTAGAACATCCATCACACTCCATTCTCCTGGTATCCATGGACCCATGACCATATGGCTGCAGAGACATGCAAAAATATAATTAAATGAAAAACAAATTTGACATAAAACTTAAAATCAAGCATAATTTATACCTTGAATATTTTAAAATGATTTCCTTTGGATTTCTCTATTTCAAATACATACTAATAAAATAATAAAGCATTGATGGTAAGTCATTGATGTGATCCTAGAGTGTACATCTTAACAAAACAATCCATGTTCTATTTACATAATATTATTTAAGTCCTCACAATTATACTTAGATTTTAGAGAGTAAAAGCATTAGTCTCATTATGAAATGAGCAGTGTGCTGAACAGGTTCCCCATGGTTTTCTCTTAAAGTTCTGGGAATTTTGAAAGGTCAGCAACCAGCTGGCTTGTCATTTGATACACAGGTGACTTGAAATAAATCAAAACAAGAAATGGAAAATATTTTTAAATGAGAATTGTGCATTGGAAATCCAACAGAGAAGCCTTTATGGCTTTAGGTCCCTGAAAATATAAGGGGAGGTAAATGTTTTGAAAAACATCTGTAGGGTGCTCAAAGGTAATACAGTGCCAAAATATAATTTGTAAAATATGACACAAAAGATTTATGTAGCATTCATAATGTAGCCCTTTACCTTATGAGCAATTACCCAATACCTAGGGCATTGCTGTAAAAGGCTTAAGTCCACATAATGGGACCCCTGTTGTGCTTTTTGTGAAGAGAATTCTCCTAGCACTATGAAATAAAGGGACAAAGCCTTTTCACTTGGAACCTTGAAAATATCTAACTTGCTAGATTAGTTTTGACTCTTTTCCTGGGTCTGTCACCGTGGGTGTGAAGATTTGAAAAGACCTCTAGTTTGCTGATTTAAGAATATATAACCGCATCAATGTTCAGGGTGACAGACACCTAGAAACAGCTGTCCTTCAATTGAAAGTAAGAAAAGGATACAAAAATCATCATATTGTAATACAAATGCAAGTGTAACTGAATTGAACTATTTATACTAAAGCAATGAAATCAGAGAACTCTCAACTAGAGTATATAATATTCTTTCCTGTGTGTGTGTGTGTATGCGTGTGTGTGTGTCTGTGTCTGTGTAAATGGATGCAAGTGCTGTAGAGGCCAAAGGAGGGTGTCAGGTCCCTTGGAGCTGAATATCAGGCAGCTGTGAGACACAAGATGTGGGTCCTGGCAACTGAAGTGGTTCTCTGCTAGAACTGACAAGAAACAGTTCAACACTCTCACTTATAATTGTTTTTTTCTATAGTCAGGAGCACAAAGAATATAAGTGAAAACAAGTGGTAATTTTTTTTCCTATTTAAATGTTCAATCATGTGAGAGACAACTTCTGTCTGTCAGAATTAAGTTGGATTCAGTCACTAATTTTACTTTTAAAGCATATTTATTAAAAATCATATGTGAAATGAGATTAATTTTCAAGTGTCTGAATTTTCTTTAATTTCCTTTTTTGAAGTGTAGTATTTCATAATTCTACTGAGATCCAGTGGATTAATTGTTTGGATATTATCTGGAAAATTAGGGACTTTATAAATTAATGCTATGCACAGTTTTGATTTTAATATTTATTACTATTTTTGTCATTTTCTTTTTTAATCTTTGATAGACTTATGATAGCAAAACATTTTGATGGAATATGCCATTACATAGTTAGTACTAATACAAAAGTACTAATTAGACTTACGATAGTGAAAGCTTTAATGGAATTCTGCCATTACATAGTAGGGTACTAATACAAACCTGCCACTGATTTTCAAATAATTCTGTGTTAAATGCATCTTAACTTGTAGAAACATTATGAAATAGTTGCCTCTTAGTAAAGATAGAAAAATTCATTCTTAATTTCAAAATTTTATTCCACACATTTGCAACAAAAATCTGGTGGCATTTTTCATTAATATTTGCATTCATCAAATTAAGTAAAGCAATATTATGAACTGGGGGGATTAACACTCGTGATTGCAGGATAATATATATATATATATATATATATATATATATATATATACACTTTAAAAAATTGGAAATGTTTGATAAGTTTATATATATATATATATATATATATATATATGCATTATATGTATGTGTGTGTATTAAGTATTATATATATATAAAGCTTATCAAACATTTCCAATTTTTTACAATATTTCCATGGTGTCTCAGATGTTTCATGACACTAATGAGCATGTAGAGTCACTTGAGAATAACAAGACTCAACAAGCTCAGCTGTCTTGTGGACACAATGGAAAGAATGGTATGTCAGAGAGCCAAGGAGGTGATAATACTCACGCTTTAATTTGCCTTGTTGGTTTATAGTTCAGTAAGTGATTCCACTGTATTATTTGATTTTCCTGCTTATTTTGTGAGTTGTTAATTGAAGGTCTCACTGTCTGGTGTCCACTCAAAGATAACATATTAGCAAACATTTACAAGAGAATCTACATAAAGATATATAACATTATATAGCATTAATTTACAATTGAATACAAAAAAATGGAGGGTTTTTCTACATACGGAAATAAATGGGAAGATAATTATATAGCTTCTAGAAGAGCAGATTCTCCAAAAATAGCATTTAATCTGAAAGTGAATCTAGATGATAAATATTTCAAACGATTGTTTACTTGAGTAATACAAAAATATTTGTCATTCGTTAAATATGAAAAAATAATCTAACTTATGGAAATCAATATAGCAATTCTTCAAAAAATTGAGAATCTATCAACCTTAGGACCCAGCTATACTATTCTCGGGCATATACCAAAAAGATGCTACATTCTACTACTAAGACTCTACCTCAACTAAGTTCATTTCATCTTTATTCATAATAACCAGACATGTGAAACAACCTAGATATTTCTCAACAGAAGACTAGATTTTTAAAATGTGCTGCATTTACATAATGGAGTATTACTTGGAGTTTAAAAAAATGACATCCAACTGTATATGTAACAGAGGATGGCCTTATCTGGCATCAATGAGAGGTGAAGCACTTGGTTCTGTGAAGGTTTGATACCCCAGCATAAGGGAATGCTAGGGTGGTGAGGTGAGAGTAGATGGGTGGGTGGGAAGGCACCCTCATAGAAACAGGGAGAATGATGGGATGGGGATTTTTCAGAGGGGAAACCAGGGAGGGGGATAACATTTGAAATGTAAATGAATAAAATAACCAATAAAAAATTTTTAAAATGAAAAAAAAAAACATAAACTCAGAAATTTTTAATTTCAAATAGATATGCCCATTGTTGATTCTTCTGATCTGCCTATTTGTCTTTGCTCCTCCTTCCATACTGAGCGTTGAAATTCTGACTGATGTCATCTGGATAATATCTTTCTTTGGCATTAAAATGCAAATTCTACATTTAATTCTCTTTCCTGTGACAGTTACCTCCTTTCCCTCTTGTTTATTTCTTTCCTCTTTACATCTCTTTTTGTATTCTATTCTGTTCTGTAATCATTTCATTTTGACCCTACTTCTTTTTCTTTGCTAAAATGTCACACAGCCCCAAATCCTCTATGGAGCTGAGGATGGCTTTGAGTTTCTGATGCTTTCATGTAATCCCAGTGTGCTGAGATCATAGTCATGCCCCACCATGCCTGGCTTGAGCCACCAACAACTGAATCACATCTCAATATCCTTGCTTGTTGTTTAACAGTACAAGACCCTTTCTTACTTGTAGTGTATGGAACATCTAGTGTTACTATAGGGCATTGTCAGTATGTTGTTAATACATATTCTCTTCCAAGAGCAGGCATAGAACATTATTACTTCCAAAGGAAGAGTGAAGCTTAGTAGAGAGCAACAGTCACCACAGAAAAATGATATGGTAAAGGACTGCTGCTCTTTATATATTTAAATTTAAAAAAAAAAAAAACTTTTTTCTTCTGGAAAAGAATAAGGTAATGATTTGTAAAAAAAAAAAAAAAAAAAAAACCAAAACAACCCAAAACAACCGTTCCTCTTTTACATTCTTATTATTTACTTTATTCAAGAAAAGAAAGAAGAAAGTTTGTAGATGTTTAAGGATTTCTGCAATGTACATGAGTAAGCACTTTGATCCACTTAGGTTTATGGACTATCTGACAACACAGATTATCCTTTTCTGTAGTATGCTTTCTATTTTTTTTTAGCTACATTCTGAATAAATTATGACTCTCACTTATCCACTTCACTCTTCACCTACTTTCCCGTCAGAGCACAATTTTGATCACAGGTGATTTCTGTCATTCTTAAGAAGCACAACCACAACAATAACAGAAGAAAACAAAATAGTCAAATGTCTGCATCATGTGAATACTCTTCAGAAATACTAGCATGTAAGGTGGTTTCCCCATTTAGTGTGTTCATCTCTCTTTAGTAAGTACAGGTAACAATACTCCAAGCAAAGAGACATTTACTTGATCGTATAACACAGTGATATTTACAAAGTTTTACAGATAGTCTTATTTTTATAACTATTAATACTAGTATCTTACCTTCAGATCAAGGGCATAGGATATTGCTTGTCCATAGGGGCTATTAAGGTCTGCTGAGGTGGATATTAATGGGACCTATACCTTTAATCTCAGCACTAAGGTGGAAGAAGCACGTAGATCTCTATGAATTCAAAGCTAGCCTGTTAGTAAAAGGACAACACAGGCTACATAGAGAAACTGTGCCTTGCAAAACAAAACAACAAAAATTCATCTCATAGACAATTGTTAAACGACATTTGAGTTTGATTCTTGGGACACAAATAAAAGTGGAAGAAGAGAACTGACAACATAAAATGTCCATTGAAGTAGCTCAGCTGGTTAGACATTCTCCTCCCCACCATTCCTGACTGATTATATAAACTTGTAAATGCTTCTTCTGATTCTTGCAAGGTTCAGTAATTTCCAGTCTTGTGAGTTATTTTTAAGTTATACTGAGTTTCCATCCATGATAGAATGTTTCAATCCACAAACAAGTGCTACAAGTACAAATACATCTCATGGCCTTACCTAGTATAAAGATGTCAGAATCTTTTGGGTAAGAAAGATATTTTAAAAGGAAGCCCTGTTGGCACAGGGGTCTACCTTGAGTGCTGAGATTCCAGCTGTAGGCCACAATGCTAAGTTATTATTATCCAAGCTTTTATTATCTAATTCCTACTCATTATTTTCAAACAAACATCATTAAACATACACCAATTATAAAATAGTACATACTAGTTTTGCGGAAGAAAACACAATACTTCAAAATGACTTTAAATTTCAATTCTAATCCCAATATAAGTGCTAGTCAGAAACATTGTAATTATATTGGTGTGTTTTGTCTTTCAGAATATTTCTCTTACTGAAAAATATTTAGCAATTTAAACGTTCCTCCTCCCAATTGAAGGGAAGAAATAAAACAAATCTCATAAAAATAAGACTGGCAAATGGAATCACAGGAAATTAAATTTGCTAGCTTGGCCACTCTACCTGAAAGTCAGTTGTTTTTATTTCTGTCTTCCTATATTGTTTCAGAAAAAATTCCCTATATTGTGAGCTTCTGAATCTGACCGAAAATCATAGCTGAGACTGTTAATTTAATTTATATGACTTTTTCTTTTTAAAATGTGAAGTATTGTCTGTTCATTGCTTTGAGCATCTTTAACATTGGAGTCTCAAATGAATAAACTATAAACAATAACGAAAGGAGTGAAAGCTGTGCAGTTCTGAACAACAAAACATATTTGCACATCTGAGATCCCTGGTATATTGTATAAAAAGGTTAAACTGCTTGCTTGATGATTGTTCTATAGTAATCGATTTTCTGTTTCTTGTTTGAAATTAGTTCTCTTGTATTAACAGCCTTTTTGTTACATAAATGACTACACTGAATCATTATAACAAGATTTTTCAAGAATACTATTTAATTTAGTTGTGTGTACCACTGTTTACTTTATTTTTCTATTTACAAAGTTGACTATTTTCAGCTCTACCAGCCTCCTGTCAGCAAGCACTTCTAGGCACAATATACCTATCACCTGAGAGGCTCTGCCAGTGCTTGGCCCAAACAGCTGAGGATCTTGGCAACCAACCATTGCACTGAGCACTGGGACCCCAACGGAAGAGTTAGCTGAAGGGGATTATAACCCCATAGGAAGAACAACAATATCAAATAATCGGACCCACCCCCAGAGCTCCCAGGGACTAAACCACCAACCAAAGAGTACACATGGAAGGACCAATGGCTCCAGCTTCATATGTAGCAGAGAATGGCCTTGTCCGGCATCAGTGGGTGGGGAGCCCCTTGGTCCAGTGGAAGCTCAATGTCCCAGAGTAGGGGGAGGCTAGAATGGTGAGGCAGGGGTGGTTGAGCGGATGGAGGAGCATCATCATAGAGGTAGGGGCGAGTAATGTAATAGTGAATTTGTAGAGGGGAAACCAGAAAGGGGGACAATATTTGAAATTTAAGTAAAATAGCAGATAAAAAATAAATAAAAAGTTAAAAAACAAAGTTTACTATTTTCTATAAACTTAATTTTTGACAATTTTGCAATCAAATTTCTAATTTTTTATATTTCAACACTTTTTGCTAAAGTAAAATATAAATTCATTGGCATAAATATTAATTAAAAGCTTTAAACATGACTCCACTGCTATTGATAAAATATGATTTTCAGTGACTTGTTAGTATTATAAAATAGCCCATAAATATTTACAATTCTGTATCTCAGATAGGGGTTTATATTTGTTTTACTGAATGATTAATTCAAAATTCATTTTTTTACACATTTTTAGTTAGTCTAACATTAGTAGCAAGCTCTTATATTCTCACTCTATATTTCTTCTCTTGGAGCATGCCTTAAATCCATGCAGAATTTCATTGGTTATCCCCAAAACAGTAATACCCCTATTGTACAAGTGGGAACATCTGCCTGGCAGGTTAATATCATATTCCCCAGAAAAATGCTGGTAGCACGATTGATGCTCTTCCTTTCTCCCCCAGCAGGTTGCACAGTAGCTCCTGGCACTATGCCAAAGAGTCAGAAACTGTAAGCCTCATCTTGCTGCTAGCTTGACTCATCTGAAAGCTGTATCCACCGAATGTGATGTCTTCCCCAAAAGTGTCTCTGCACTGATCTTTACATAAAGTTCAATGTTTACAATAATAATAATAATAATCTGTTTTGATTTGATTTTGTGTCCCAACGCTTACTCTGTTTTATTTCTATTTTTAAAGTATAGTATTTTCTATTATTATTATTATTATTATTATTATTATTAATCATTCTGTAATCATGCTGTTCATTTACATCTCAAATGATATTCCACTTTTCGGTTACCCCTTAACAAACACCCCATCTCACATTCATCCTTTCCCCCCTCCCCTTTGCCTCCATGAGGATTGCTCCCCCACCCACCCACCCTCTCCCGCCCCCACTGTTCCAGCATCCCCCTTCATTTGGGCATTAAACCTCCACAAGATCAAGGGCCTCCCTTCCCATTAATGTCAGATAAGCCCATCCTCTGTACATATGTATCTGAAGTCATGGATCTCTCCTTGTATACTCCTTGGTTGGTGGTCTAGTCTCTGGGAGCACTGAGTGATCCAGCCAGCTAATGTTCTTCCTATGGGTTGCAATTCCCCTTTGCTCCTCCAGTCCTTCTACCAGTTCCCCCATGGGGTCCCTGACCTAAGTTTGATGATTGGCTCCTAGCATCCACATCTACACTGGTTAGTTGTTAACCAGACTTTCGAGTATTTTCAATGATGATTTTGGAGGGAATAATGGTCTATTATTAGAAACATGAAACAAAGAGAATTATCCATGTGCAGTAAGCTAGTTCTTGTTGTTTATAAAATTCAAAGTTAAACATGTACGCACCTCAGATTGAGAAAAGTTTCAAGCTGCATGTCTGAATTCAAATGATAATTGAATTTCATGGGCTTTAACTTTTTCTTGGATGATGAATATTTCATATTCAGAATAATAATTATAAAGTAAATGAAATAATTACCTAAGCTAAGTACAAATTGATTTAATTCCCTTTTGGCTTAAATGAACATGCCAGTATACACATAAGACTTTATAAAGAGAAAATTGCTTTGAAAAAAGGAAATATTAAAAATAGAATGTTATTATAATTCAAAAGAAGAAAATTATCAGAATGATTTTTAAAAAATTAACTCATTTTGTGATGTTCTTAACTTCCAGTGTATGATAAATAGATTTTAAGATTAAAAATTGAACAAAGATGGTTTAGTAGCTTTTCTTGCTAAAGTTTTTTTTTTTTTTTTTATAGTAGATGATAATGAAAAAGAAATAAAAGGGGAAAAAGAATAAGATTAAAACATTTTACCACCTTCAAAATTCCATTTATTTTCTTATAGCCCCGGCCCCACATAATGCTACTATTTTAAATACTGATCCTTCAATCTCTACCTTTCCTCAAAAGTTCATACTTTCTGTCCTATGCCAACTACAGAGTTCTCATGATCCACTGAGAATATCAGTTTGCACTATTTCTACCAAGGGCAACGTAGACTTTTATGGCCTCTGTGGTTATATTGTCTAAATCCTTTCCCTTGGCCCTAAAGACCAAGAGGAAGGCCTGCTTCTCATCCTCCACAGCCTCATGACCATCTCCATTCCTAGTTGCTGAGAGTCACATCTGTTTAATTTATTATGGTGTGATTATCTCTGAGTAATTGGGGAAGTATATTCCCCAGAAAGATAGATTGAAAGGTAAGTAGTAAGGACAGCAGATCAGCGTCAGGGCAACAGCATCCAACACCACATGGGGAGCATGGGACTCAAAGGCCTGGTGATGGAGAAAGAAAAGACTATAGCATCACAGGTTCCTTGTAGGGTCACCCTAATCCATATGAGTGAAGAAGAGGAACAGTCTCAAGATGTTCTCCAAACCATATTACTTTCTTCCTTCCCTCTCTTCATGTTTCTGATATTTCTTTCCTTATGTCCACCTGGGGAGCCATGTTTAAAGTGGCAACTCCACAGAACAGCATTAAGGTGCCTATAGCTTCAGGGACTTGCTTCTGTTTTGAAGATGAAATGCCCTGTTGGAAGAGGAGATGCTACCCTCTGAAGGAATTCTCCTTGGGTCTTTAATAGCTTTCAGAAGAGTTGAGCAGGGCCCGGTTGCTACTGTTGGTAATAAGTGGATGTGATTAAAGCACAGGAATTATGACTTCCTGAGGTAATCCCAGCTGGCATTACAATTTTGTGATAGGAGACAGAGTTCTCAGGATGGTGGTGAACATCTTTCAAAGGTGTTCTTAGTATTTCTGACAGGATTAGGAGCAGGACTGATGTCATGGATCAGCAGACTGCCTGTGAAAAATGGATGAATAGGCTGACCTATTTGGCATAGTATCATTTTATTTTTATTATTTTTTATTTTTATTGGATATTTTATTTATTTACATTTCAAATGTTATCCCCTTTTCTGGTTTCACCTCAGCAAACCCCATCCCATCTCCTCACCCCGTGCTTCTATGAGGGTGCTACCCCATTCATCCACCCACACACTCCTACCTCTCAGCATTGGTTTTATTCTACTCAATCAAATAGATTGGCATTGGTTAAGTTTAAGAAGTAGTAAAAGGAAACGATCCAGCTCTTTTTGAGAAGAAACCTTTATTTGACATAGGGTAATAGGATACCTCAGAGTATCTGAAATTATGTTCTTCCTGTCCCAGTTTATTAAATACTGAAATCTCAGATGTGATCCACCATGATGGGTATTTGTGATTTCTAGGGGATGGGTGTCTTGTTTTGAGGCAGGGTCTTTCTATGTAGACAAAGCTTTCATGAGACTAAAAATCCTCCTGCCTCCATATGCAAAGTGGTGGGATTATAGGTGTCCTCTAATGTCCCCAGCTGAGACCTGAGTCCTTTTGTAAACCTCTGATGGGTTTTCAAAGCTCTAAGCCTTGATCTAGGATGGTGGCTTAGACAGTAAAACCATTTGCTGACAAATGTGATGACCTCAGTATTATCTCCAGTGTCCTGTGCTAGGAAGGAGAGAACAAACTCTACCAAGTTGTTCTTTTATTTCTATGCATGTGCTATTTTACCCTCATGC
The DNA here is from genome assembly GCA_021653895.1 of Mastomys natalensis. NCBI lineage: Eukaryota > Metazoa > Chordata > Mammalia > Rodentia > Muridae > Mastomys > Mastomys natalensis. Next base: position 15,810 of record JAJTUV010002786.1, on the reverse strand, counting down.
CTCAAAACACATACATAGATGAATATTCGTGAACACACACACACACAGCTTGACAATTTATATAATATTTGGCACATATTTAAATTGCTTAATGATGCCTTAACTACACACAATTTTCATTTTTGTTTCCTTGTATTTATTTTGTGATCATCTACAGTTGTCACATATCTATGTGTAATCCCAGATATTTAAAACCTCAGGCAAAAAAGCCACAAATTGGAAGCACTCCTGGGTAATAAGATATTCTGTTAGAAAACAGCAAGCTGCCATGCAGCTATTTGTTGCTATCTATTAATCTTGGGTGTACTGGTGACTTTAGTGGGTGGTTGTGCTTTAATTCTTTCTTGTAGCCTCTTAGTCTTAGTTTCTATTGACTGTATTGAATAACTTATGACTGTACCCAGTTAATCCTAATCAAATGATCCCGATTGCCATGGTGTTTTCAACCTACCCTCCTCAAAATTTTATATTTGGGAATGAAATACACATATGTGCATCCTTTATATTTTTATATGCCTTTAACATCTCATTGGCTGGGCCACTTCCTAACTTCCATGTAGCTAAAATAACCCCCTCCAGTATTTCTGAGTTATTACTTGCTTAAATCTATATTCCATCTTTACTGTCCTGAAGCCTGTTGGGCAGCCCTCCTGGGACAGCTTTTCCCTGGCTCTGACATGTCTGCTGTTTCTCTGTCCCGTATCTCTCAGGGGTGATGTCTTTCCTCTGCTTCTGTCATAATGGATCTCGCTCCCTCCTTCATCCCTGGTCTTTTGCCAAGGAATACTAAACGTCTCACCACAGTCTGTCCTGTCCAGCCATTGGCTGTCAGTATGTTTATTTACCAATGAGAACCAACAGGGGACAGGGTCCCTAAGTCTTATTTCTGGGACACTGCTATTATCATGAGATTACAAGCAGCTCTGTATCCCATTTTTTAATAGAGTTATTTGGTTGTCTGGAGTCTAATTTCTTGAGTTGTTTGTATGTATTGGATATTAGCCCTCTATCAGATGTAGGATTGGTAAAGATCTTTTCAAAATCTGTTGGTTGCCATTTTGTCCTATTGATAGTGTTCTTTGCCTTACAGAAGCCTTGCAATTTTATGAGGTCCCATTTGTCAATTCTTGATCTTAGAGTATAAGCCATTGGTGTTCTGTTCAGGAACTTTCTCCCTGTGCCTAGGTATTCGAGGGTCTTCCCCACTTTCTCTTCTATTAGTTTCAGTGTGTCTGGTTTTATGTGAAGGTCCTTTATCCACCTGGACTTGAGCTTTGTACAAGGAGATAGGAATGGATCGATTTGCATTTTTCTGCATGCTGTCCTCCAGTTGAACCAGCACCATTTGTTGAAAATGCTGTCCTTGTTCCACTGGATGGTTTTAGCTCCTTTGTCAAAGATTAAATGACCATAGTTGTGTGGGTTCATTTCTGGGTCTTCAACTCTATTCCACTGATCTTCCTGCCTGTCTCTGTACCAATACCAGGCCATTTTTATCACTACTGTTCTGTAGTAAAGCTTGAGGTCAGGGATGGCGATTCCTCCAGAAGTTCTTTTATTGTTGAGAATGGTTTTCGTTATCCTGGGTTTTTTGTTGTTCCAAATAAATTTCAGAATTTCTCTTTCTAGTTCTGTAAAGAATTGAGTTGGTATTTTAATGGGGATTGCATTGAATCTGTAGATTGCTTTTGGCAAGACGGCCATTTTTACTATATTAATCCTGCCAATCCATGAGCATGGGAGATCTTTCCATTTCCTGAGATCTTCTTCAATTTCTTTCTTCAGAGACTTGACGTTCTTGTCATACAGATCTTTCACTTGCTTGGTTAGATTCACCCTGAGGTATTTTATATTATGTGTGACTATTGTGAAGGGTGTCATTTCCCTAATTTCTTTTTCAGCCTGTTTATCTTTCATGTAGAGGAAGGCTACTGATTTGTTCGAGTTGATTTTATAACCTGCCAACTTGCTGAAGTTGTTTATCAGGTTTAGGAGTTCTCTGGTGGAGTTTTTGGGGTCACTTAAGTATACTATCATATCATCTTCAAATAGTGATATTTTGACTTCTTCCTTTCCTATTTGTATTCCTTTGATTTCTTTTTGTTGTCTAATTGCTCTGGCTAGGACTTCCAGTACTATATTGAATAGGTAGGGAGAGAGTGGGCAGCCTTGCCTAGTCCCTGATTTTAGTGGGAATGCTTCAATTTTCTCTCCATTTAGTTTGATGTTAGCTACTGGTTTACTGTATATTGCTTTTACTATGTTTAGGTATGGTCCTTGAATTCCTGTTCTTTCCAAGACTTTTACCATGAAGGGATGTTGAATTTTGTCAAATGCTTTCTCAGCATCTAATGAGATGATCATGTGGTTTTTTTTCTTTGAGTTTGTTTATATAGTGGATTACATTGATGGATTTCCGAATATTGAACCATCCCTGCATTCCTGGGATAAAGCCCACTTGACCATGATGGATGATTATTTTGATGTGTTCTTGGATTCAGTTTGCTAGAATTTTATTGAGTATTTTTGCATCGATATTCATAAGAGAGATTGGTCTGAACTTCTCTTTCTTTGTTGTGTCTTTGTGAGGTTTAGTTATGAGTGTGATTGTAGCTTCATAGAATGAATTGGGTAGTGTTCCTTCCGTTTCTATTTTGTGGACTAGTTTGAAGAGAATTGGTATTAGGTCTTCCTTGAAGGTCTGATAGAATTCTGCACTAAAACCATCTGGTCCTGGGCTTTTTTTGGTGGGGAGACTTTTAATGACTGCTGCTATTTCTTTAGGGGCTATGGGACTGTTTAGATGGTTTATTTGCTCCTCATTTAACTTTGGTACCTGGTATCTGTCTAGAAAATTGTCCATTTCATCCAGATTTTCCAGTTTTGTTGAGTATAGGCCTTTGTAGTAGGATCTGATGATTTTTTGAATTTCCTCAGTTTCTGTTGTTATGTCTCCCTTTTCAGATCTGATTTTATTAATTTGGGTACTGTCTCTGTGCCCTCTGGTTAATCTGGCTAAGGGTTTATCTATCTTGTTGATTTTCTCAAAGAACCAACTCCTGGTTTTGTTGATATTTTGTATAGTTCTTTCTGTTTCTACTCGGTTGATTTCAGCCCTGAGTTTGATTATTTCCTGAAGCCTACTCCTCTTGGGTGTATTTGCTTCTTTTTGTTCTAGAGCTTTCAGGTGTGCTGTCAAGTTGTTAATGTGTGCTCTCTCCAATTTCTTTTTGTAGGCACATAGAGCTATGAGTTTTCCTCTTAGCACTGCTTTCATGGAGTTCCACAAGTTCTGGTATGATGTTTCCTCATTTTCATTAAATTCTAGAAAGTCTTTAATTTCTTTCTTTATTTCTTCCTTGAGAAAGTCATCATTGAGTAGAGCATTGTTCAGTTTCCACATGGATGTGGGTTTTCCCTTGGTTCTGTCATTATTAAAGACCAGCCTTAGTCCGTGGTGATCTGATAGGATACAGGGGATTATTTCAATCTTTTTGTATCTGTTGAGGACTGTTTTATGACCAATTATATGTTCTATTTTGGAGAAGGTACCATTAGGTGCTGAGAAAAAGGTATATTCTTTTACTTTAGGATGAAATGTTCTATAGATATCTGTTAATCTGTTAAATTCTTTCTCAGCCTATTTACCTTTTGAGTAGAAAAAGGCTACTGATCTGAGGATTCTCAACTGAGGAAACTCGAATGGCTGAGAAGCACCTAAGGAAATGTACAATATTCTTAGTCATCAGGGAAATGCAAATCCAAACAACACTGAGATTCCACCTCATACCAGTCAGAATGGCTAAGATCAAAAACTCAGGTAATAGCAGATGCTGGCAAGGATGTGGAGAAAAAGGAACACTCCTCCATTGTTGGGGGGGTTGCAAGCTGGTACAACTACTCTGCGAATCAGTCTGGAGATTCCTCACAAAATTGAACATAACATTACCTGAGGACTCAGCTATACCACTCCTGGGCATATACCCAGAAGATGCTCCAACATATAGCAAGGACATATGCTCCACTATGATCATAGCAGCCTTATTTATAATAGCCAGAAGCTGAAAAGAACCCAGCTGTCCTTCAACAGAGGAATGGATACAGAAACTGTGGTACATTTACACAATGGAATATTACTCAGCTATTTAAAATAATGAATTCAAGAAATTCTTAGGTAAATGGATGGAACTAGAAAATATCATCCTGAGTGAGGTAACCCAATCACAAAAGAACACACATGGTATGCACTCACTGATAAGTGAATATTAGCCCAAAAGCTCTCAACACCCAAGATGCCACTCACAGACCACATGAAGCTCATGAAGAAGGAAGACTCAAGTGTGGGTGCTTTGGTCCTTCTTAGGAGTAACAAAATACTCATGGGAGCAAATATGGAGACAGTCTGGAGACTGTTTCACCTGGGTATCCATTCCATGTTTAGTCAACAAAGGTAGATGCTGATGTGGATGCCAGGAAGTGCATGCTGACAGGAACCTGATATAGCTGTCTCCTTAGAGGTTTGCCAGAGTTTGAAATATACAGAGGCAGATGCTGACAACTAACCATTGAACTGATTACAGTGTTCCCATTGGAGGAGTGAGAGAGAAGACTGAAGGAGCTGAAAGGGTTTTGGCCCCATGGGGAGAGCAACAATACCAACCAAACTCTATACCTCCTAGGGTCTATACCACCAGCCTGGGGGCACATAAGGAGGGACCCATGGCTCAAGCTGTATATGTAGAGGAGAATGGCATTGTTGGGCATAGGTGGGAAAGAAAGTCCTCCTCCAGTGAAAGCTGGATGCATCAGTGTGGGTGAATTCATCTGTGAGGAGGTGGGAGTGGGAGGGGGGCACATCCTCATAGAAGCAGGAGGAGGGGGGATGGGATGGGAGTTCCTGGGTGGGGGGGGGGATGGAGAAAGGGGTTCACATCTGAAATGTAAATAAAATATCCAATAAAAAAGAAGAATACAAGCAGCTATATGCCCCCTTTTGTCCATTAAAAATATCTTTTCTCTCAGATACACATTGAAAATAATTACAACAGTTATGTAAACTATATGGTATGATATTCACTAATAATATCCATTACATCAATTTTGTCAATTTAGATACATTATACTATAATCTATTTTAACTTAAAGAGCTTACAATTATATACCTAAATTATGTTTTGATTTTAACTTGATTTACCAACTGAAAACCATCCTATCAAATCTAAGACATCTTCCTTAATGGTTAACAACTTAAATTGGATTATGAGACTACAACTAGTTTTTAACCCCATCAGAGATCCGAGATTGAATTAAGTATTACCTGAATATATAAGAAGTACAAAAATGTAGCTTCCAGTATCTGCAGTGAGACAGGAGTGGGTGGATGGGTGTGGGGGACTCCCTCATAGAAGCATGTATGGGTGAGATAGGGGGTTTTCAGAGAGGAAATATAATAAAAAAGATAGCTAGCTTCAGCATTTGTTATTCAGTCTTTGTATGCTGAGAAAGTTCATGTCTTGACTGAAGTTCTGAATGGATCTGTCTGAAAGCCTGGATGAACTGAGTTCATCAGGAATCAGCAGCTATTCCTGAAGCTGTTCTGAAAGTAAGTCCCTGGAAACATCATCATGAGGCAGAATCAATCCTCTGGGGGGAGCTTGAACAACAGGTCTTTTCAGCAATCCCAAGGAAGAATCTTGCCAGAGCTGCAACTTGATGCTTCATTCTGCAATATAAGAGTCTTACAACCAAATATTTAGTTAAATATATTCATATGGATTGTGCAAAGTGCAAAGGTCAGTTAAGGATGAAATTTTGCTCCATGTTTGAGCAGATTTATGATAACTGTCTTTTCATGAGTTTATTTGATCAATAACCAAATGTAGATCTTCATTTATGCAACGTGAAAGATGGGATGATGAATCTTAACTATTCTGAAACCAGTAAGTGTTACTGGCTAATTTTAGCTGAAGTTTTGTCTAGAGACATTTTTATCTATCTATCTATCTATCTATCTATCTATCTATCTATCTATCTATCTATCTATCTATTATGTCTGAGCCAGTGTGAAGGAATCAACAAATCATGTTACCTGTCCTGTTTGGTCTTATTGAATTTTTCTTTTCTGTTTGTAGCCAATATCTTCAGGGGACTTTTCCCTATCATATCTAATCAATATCTCTTTGGAAGAGATCCAAAGCCTTTTCTTCTTTTCTGTTAACACAAATACAGAGCTTCTTTTTCAAAATAGATTGTCCTTAGTCCAGCAACCCAAATATCATCAAAGTATAGATTGGTTCAAATTAGCAGCCTCTTGTTTTTTTAGGCCTGCTCTATTTTGACATCTCTCATGGAGGATTTGTAATACCATAACCACTAAACTTATAACCATCTGCATTTTCAAAATAAAACAATTTAAACCAATCCTAAACAAATATTATCTGTTGAGAAGGGTTTCTCCAAATTTCCTGTTTTTCCCCCCTACACCTTATTTGGAGTATGTATGAATTTATTTATCCATACATAAAGGCATGAAATTTTCATTCATTCTCCCTTATGGGGATTAATATTTTTGTGGGTATGTATATCATATCACCTTTCTTTTTATATGAATTGAATTAATAACCTTTTTAAATTTAACTTCAATAACTTCAATTTACTGTATAAGCCTATTCTCAGGCTGACAGTCTCATATGCCAGGCTAAGCAATGCCAGAATTCTTGTGGGACCCACGTTCAAAGAACTCAGGTGTTTGCTATAGGATAAACCTCTTAAATTTCCAACATTCCTCCATTTCTATATTTTATTTAGACTTGTTCTCAGTGGCCTGCCTTCTCAACAGGAGCTGCCTGCTCTTTGCTGCCTGCCTTCTCCCAGCCAGAGCCATTAGCATTCACACCTTTAGTTTTTGCCGAATATGAGAGAGTGGTTGAATCACTAGCCCACTGTCCATGTCCCTGGGTCAGCCTGGGTATGTCCCAGCCTTAAGCTATGAACCCCAAAATTACTCCTGCTAAGCTAGCAGTCTTTTGTCCTAGTCCAAAACCTATGCAGCTAGGGCAAAAACCATGCAACTCTGGTAGGAATCCAATTCTTCCCACACCTTAATCTTAAGATACAGAACTGTGGGGCTCTCGTGGGTGAGTGTGGGATCTGTTGGGCTTAGTTGTGGATCCCTAGTGTCTGCCACCCCAGGTGGCTGAACCGTGGACCTGGGAGCAGAGAGCAGGGATTTGACTGAGTTTACTCCACACAGTGCCTGACAGATGCCTGGCTGTGAGAAGCCACACGGCTCTGCCAGGTCTCAGCCTGAAGTCGGGCAGGGGCACAGCCCCAGAATGGGGACCCCCAAGCAAGAAGGCATGCAGGGATCGACTGTTCTCAGACTCCTGGGCAACCAGGCGCTGCTGGGAGTCGTGGAAGAGTTGAGACAGGGGCATACGGGCTGAACTGGCCCACAGCAAAGAGGGACAGTGGAGAGAATTTCCAGCAGCGCCCTGCAGGATGAAGACTCTTGGTTATTATGACTCGATTGGCTGGGTCAAGGCTGGCTCGGCTAGCTTGCTTGAGTTGGCAGACTTCCTTGGCTGGAATATAGAGAAGTCCTCCATGGGAGATTAGATGGTGGCTTGGTAATCGAAAGCATCTTCCATGGTTCTCCACAGCAGGACCCAGAGATGCAAGGAAGTCCATGGTTTTAAAAGGTTTGCTGTCGTGGCAAAAAGTAGATGTGTGCCACCACAGGTCAACTTGTAGAAGAATGCAAATTGATCCATACTTATCTCCTTGTACAAAGCTCAACTCCAAGTGGATCAAGGACCTCCACATAAAACCAGCTACACTGAAACTAATAGAAGAGAAAATAGGGAAAAGCCTTGATCATATGGGCACAGGGGAAAAGTTCCTGAACAGAACACCAATGGCGTATGCTCTAAGATCAAGAATTGACAAATGGGATCTCATAAAACTGCAAAGCTTCTGTAAAGCAAAGGATACGGTCAACAGGACAAAGCGGGAACCAACAGACTGGGAAAAGATCTTCACCAACCCTACATCTGATAGAGGGCTAATATCCAAGGTATACAAAGAACTGAAGAAACTAGATTCCAGACCATCAAATAACCCTATTAAAAAATGGGGTAGAGAGTTGAACAAAGAACTCTCAACTGAGGAAACTCGAATGATTGAGAAACATCTAAAGAAGTGCTCAGCATCCCTAGTCATCAGGGAAATGCAAATGAAAACAACACTGAGATTCCACCTCACACCAGTCAGATTGGCTAAGATCCAAAACACAGGTGACAGCAGATGTTGGCGAGGATGTGGAGAAAGAGGAACACTCCTCCATTGTTGGTGGATTGCAAGCTGGTACAACCACTATGGAAAGCAGTCTGGCGGTTCCTCAGAAAATTGAACATGGTGTTACCTGAGGACCCAGCTATACCCCTCCTGGGTATATACCCAGAAGATATTTCAACATGCAACAGGGCCACATGCTCTACTATGTTTATAGCGGCCTTATTTATAATAGCCAGAAGCTGGAAAGAACCCAGATGTCCTTCAACAGAAGAATGGATACAGAAAATGTGGTACATTTACACAATGGAGTACTACTCAGCTATTAAAAATAATGAGCTCATGAAATTCTTAGACAAATGGATGGAGCTAGAAAATATCATCCTGAGTGAGATGACCCAATCACAAAAGAACACACATGGTATGCATTCACTGATAAGTGGATATTAGCCCCAAAACACACAATACCTAAGATGCAACGCATAAACCTCATGAAACTCAAGAAGAAGGAGGAAGACCAAAGTGAGGGTGCTTTTGTCCTTTTTAGAATGAGTATCAAAAGATTCAACCAGAGCTCCCAGAATCTAAACCTCCAGCCTGAGAACAGACAGGGGCAAGCTGTCCTCTGAGAGGCTCTAACCAGCAGCTGACTCAGACAGATACAGGCATCCAGAGTCAAACAGTGGATGGAGCTTGTGGACTCTTATAGAAGAATAGGTGGAAGGATTGTGGGCCCTAAGGAGATAGGAACTGCACAGGAAGATCAACAGAGTAAATGAACCTGAACCCTTGGAGCTCTCAGAGACTGAATCACCAACCGTGGAGCATACCTAGTCTACACAGATCTAGCTCCATGGGCTGGACCTAGGCCTCCCTGCACATATGTTGTAAATGTGCAGCTTGGTTTTCATGTAGGTCTCAAACATCTGGAGTGGGGGCTATCCCAAAACATGCAGCCTGTATATGGAGTATGGTCTTCTAAAAAAAAAAAAAAAACAGTTATTCAGTTATTCATGGAATATTATTTTTTTATATCTCTTGTATTCAGTTTGCAACTACTTCATTGACAATTTTTGTATGTATACTCATGAGGGATACTGGACTATAATTTATATATATTTGTTGGGTTTACACTTGATTTCACTATTTCAATATTATTTGCTTTGTGAAGGAGTTTATTGTGGTTCTGAATTTTGTTAAACATAACTCAAAAAGTATTGCTTGTTTGAAGGCTCTTAAATCTTGTTAGGATAACTGACCTTGGTATTTGAAAAAAAAAAAAAAAAAAGGATGTGGCCTGTTCCCCATCCTAGGAGGGTGAGTTAAATTACATTTGTAAGGAGAGGGTCTGGAAAAGAATGTTTTAATTGGCTAGCCCTCTGCCTTTGTATCTCATTAATTGAATCTTTTGACCACAACTGAGGCCATCACCGCCTCTAACCTTCTAGGTGAAAAACCTCTATTTGGGAGAGAACTGTCAGGGCAATGCCCACTTTACTGAAAAGGTGCAAATAATGTTGGTCTTTGTCCTCATGCCGTAGCTGGAGTCGGAGCAGGACCAACTTAAAGGATGACAAATACTTAGCACCTATTATGATGTCTTACCTTGCTGGTTTTGTCCTATTCATAAGGGTTGCAGATGGGTAGGTGATAACTTCAATTGTTTCCCTAAATTGTCAGTCGTTGCCTACTGTTTATGTACTGAGAACAAACTTCCAGAATAGAGGCTATAAGTCATTCCAGCTAGAATCATTGAATTCGGAACATACCCTTAAGATTATTTGGTCATAAATCAAACCATATATGACAAAAACTATCAAAGGCATACTGAAACATCTGTATCTTTGGGAAAATCAGTTCAAAATATAACAAGTTAAATTTCTTTCAACAGAATTAAAATCAATGGTGTAGCTCAAATTGATAGTTCAGATTATGGAGTTAATGAGGTCACTAACCTGAAAATTTATCACACTAATTTACAATCAACTATTCCTTATGGAGGTCTTTTAAATATTATTATTCAATAATAGGAAGCCATCAATCCTCATCAAAGAAGCCTCTTTGTACAGTAAAAGGAGACCTCATTTAAAATCAAAACTGGACACAATGAAGATATCAGTGGTATTGTAAACCGCACCAACGAATACATGTACATCATAGCTCAACTGTCTATAGCGCAGAGAACATTGCAGAAGTGGGGTTACAAAAACTATAAGAGCCATCATACCTGAAAGTCTGTTTGGAAATTGCCTCTCATAAAAATGGATGCAAAACCACAATGATGGCAATATCAAGGCAATGTAAATGCAGTGGTCAAAATTTCATGTGTCAAGAGTTATAGGCAACTAAAGATGACTGGCAGAATATTAGCCTTTTCAGAAATGACCTGCTAATGGATTGTCTAAATAGACTATACACCTTGGAAACTATATACACAAACACAACAAAATTGACTTAAGTTGTTATTCATATTTTTAAAGATGCAAACATATATAAATAAACACACATATATATTACAATATGAGTTAATGTGATGGACTGAAGGGAGGAAAGGCAAACACAGCTCTATAATTTAATTTTCAATAAAAATTTAAAACAATAATAGTAAGAAAATATTTTGAACTTATAATCATGGCAGTTCAGGAGGGACCAAGATAATAATAAATAGTGAAGTATGAATTTCTTTATTGGAGGTTTTCTTTCAGATTTCATATCTCAAGTTTGTATTGCAGACACTTTCTAGACAGACAAACCATGTTGAGGTCTCAGTTTATGAAGAGAGATACAATAAATATGCTGTACACTTCTGTGCTTTATTGGTGTATGTGATGCATATACCTGTGTGTATGTTGTGTGTGTGTGTATGTGGGTGCATGTCCCTTAATTGGCATCTTGTTGTAGACATGGGGTCATTTTTTTTAATCTTACTTTTATTTTTTTTGTGCTTGACCTTATTTATATTAGAGGAGAGCCCAACCATTGGTCTTTCTCTCATCTTTTTAGATATGGGTCTCTTTGTTCTCTACTTAACAACATGCCAGGAATATCTGGCCAAAAGAGCTTCTGTTAATTACTGCCTCCAAATCCCATCTTCCAGGCAGAAGCCTCTGGTTTAGGGATGCTTGTGCTACAATAGCCAGTTCTGTTTGTTTTTTGTTTCTTTTTTTATTCAATATTTTATTTATTTACATTTCAGATGTTATCCCCTTTCCCATCCCCCTCATTAACTTCCTATCCTATCCCTTCTCTCCTTTTTTTGCTTTTATACCTTTTAAGTTGCATGTAAGTATTAAGGTCAGTTCTAGGTTGAGGAACTAGCAATATAATAGATGCAAATAGTGAAGGAACAAGCAAGACGATAAATACAAATAGTCAAAGAACAAGCAAGGCAATAAACAAAATTCTGTGAACACTCCTGTGATCACTGTTTCTAAGGGCTTATCAGGATAACCAAAATATCTGAGGCAACTTCCCTGTCTAGCCCAAAGTCATTTTCATGTCTGAAGCCTACTTCCTTGCTTTGGATGACCCAAATTCTTGTCACAAAGCCTGTATCTCAATTGCTTTAGACACTGAACCATCTTTTCAGGTCATTTTGTATATTTTTAAAACTCCAATTTCATCATGTGCAATGATAAATTTTGATTGTTAGTGGAATCTTATTTAGAACTATCTATGGCACTAGATTCTAAGCACAACTCTGAGGGATTGTTGAATGTAATTGTCTCCTGTTCATGCTTCAGTAACTAAAGTGGGAAAACTAACACTATAACTGGACTCTAGATGCAGAGATGAAAAATACCATTTTCTAAAGACTATGGAGACGCATGAACCAGGCCCATTGGAGTGTAAGCAATAACATTTATTATAATAGTAAATAATACATAATACAGAGCATAAAATGTATATGAGTGAAAGTATTTGTAACTATAATATTGAAAATATCAAAATTATCAGTGATATATTGTAATAATTTACTTTGATATGATTAAGTAGAAGTAGAAGCGAACATTAAAACAGAATGACTGGAATCTTCTTCCTCATCCTCTACCACTTATATGATGTGGCAGTTGTTCTCTTTTGCCCTGCTAAAGGAAACATAAAATGTCATCGTTAGACAAACATTTTCAGATGATAGATTCACCTCACTTCAAATAAGAGTAGTATTTTGGTATTTTTTCTTAACTCTATAAAAAGAATTACTTGAGTTAACAATACATTTGAATTTGAATGGTGCTACTGATAAGTCAGGTATGCTTTAGCCCCTTATCATTCTTCACATATGTGTTTTAGTGGATCCTGGGAAATTTAATATTTATACCACTGCTAAGCATTTGGCAAGAATATCTCTCACCTGAAATTAAACAAATATTAGTGTTTTTACACAAGGATAGCAAAACTTGTTGACAGTGGCACAGGACTTAATCTTACAGAATGTTTAATGGATTTTTAAATGATCCTTACAAAAATAATTTTATATCCAAGATCTCCTATATGACTTAAGGACCATGGGAAGAAAGGGGGGAAATATAGCAGGGAATATTGTGGGATTCTTACAGGGGCTAAATTAAGAGTCCATCTGTCATAAATTCCTTTATAAATATATATATATTTATAACATATATATATATATATAATAATCATGAACATATATACATACATGTATATGTATATACAGGTATATACATACAAGTTTATGTGTATATATACATGTTTGTATGTATGTGTAGATGCATATATTTATGTATAATTTAATTAAAGTGTTGTTTAAAATAACTTTTCTCATACTCTAACTAATGTGCCCCAATGCTGCTCTGCTGTTATTTACAAATTTATGAAATAAGGGAATGACATCATACTTCCATTCATTTGATGACTAATTAAAACTTGTCTTACGTGTAGGACCTTCCTCCTGCAGAGCAACAGATGAAATGTTGAATTTTTCAGCATTATCACAGGTTTTCCCACTGTAGCCATCTATGGCTTCATTAATAACAGGTGATTCACCAGAAGTATCAGACTTCTTTTGAGTATCTTCATCAGTTATATCATCATCATCTTCAAATATGTCTACACAGTTGTCAATCATGATGTTTACAATAGACTGCTATAAACACACAAGGAAAGAAACAAGATCCTCTGTCAATTCACATAGTTTACAAAATTGAAATTAAAAAACAATTGAAATCCAAAACTATGAGGAAAATAACAGTGGTCAGTGACAAACAGATAGGAATCCATGAAATGAAGACTCTTTCTGAAATGGAGACTCTAAGTTCTTTGCATCTTACTAAAACTTGTTAAAATTTCATACATATTGCAAAGAATAGAGGACTACTAAAGCAAAGTAACATTATGGAATGGATATGCTGCCAAGAACTGGAATGAATCAAATTCTGACTGCAAAGGTATTTTGACTAGGCTTTGTTGATTTTGGGGGTGGGGGGGGTTGTGGGGTGGGTTCATTGTGATGGTTTAAATGGAATGCCCCTGTAATTCCAGGCATTGCAATACTTGATAGCCTTTTTGTGACAGGTTTTGAGTGATTAAAACAACAAAAAAGAATTCAGTGAAGGCTAAGGGGGCCAAAAGTACAGCTGTTCTCACTTTATTTAGTAGAGGTTAGAAAAATGACAATTTTTTTTTCAACAACACATGGCAAATACTGTGTTTTTGTATTACTCATATTACTTTATATAATTCTCCCAATTAATTGATCATATAGATATTATTACCATGTTATGAAAAAGAGGTAATGTTTAAGGAGGTAATGCAAATTTTCTAGTGCATATTAGCTACTGGCAGTAGGCTGGTAGTAGAACTGAAATACTTAAATTATAACTTTATACCAGAAGTTACATGTAAACTAACTCTTAATAACCTAAAGTTTCATATTTCATTGTATATTGAATACAAATTTTTAACATGATTAAGATGGAACTAAAATTTTTAAATATGCTATAAACTGAATTTAAAGAATATTTTGTCTTTCTTAAATATTTTACTTCCTCCTTAAAAATATTATGTATAGTTAGTAGAAATAAACTCAATTTCTTAACTCCTTTAAAAAAAAAATAAAGTGGCTTGACCTTCCTAGAGGAAGTATTCTATTAGTTATAACTTAGAGTTACAAAAGGTGCCATTTTCCATGTACTCTCTCTGCTTCATGTGTGCTGCCTAAGGTGAGAGTCATCAGGTCTCTGCTTCCTGTTTAGTTGTGCTTCCTTCTTCTGTCATGAATTTAAGGACTGTAATCTCTCTTACATCTCTTACATCTCTTACATCTGTAAGCCCCAAATAAACACTTACTTCTATTAGTTGCCTTGGTCATGGTGTTTTGTTAAGGCAAAAAAATGGAATTAAGAGAAAAAAGAAGTTGGTGAGAAGAGGGAATCTCAATTGAGAAGATGTCTCCATCAGATTGACATATTATGTAGGGAAGTCTAAGGGATACTGTCTTGATTAACAATGAAATTTGTACGTCTTTTTTTTTTTTTTTTTTTTTTTTTTAGAAGACCGTACTCCATATACAGGCTGCATGTTTTGGGATAGCCCCCACTCCAGATGTTTCAGTTATTCATGGAATATTATTTTTTTATATCTCTTGTATTCAGTTTGCAACTACTTCATTGAGAATTTTTGTATGTATATTCATGAGGGATACTGGACTATAATTTATATAATTTTGTTGGGTTTACACTTGATTTCACTATGTCAATATTATTTGCTTTGTGAAGGAGTTTATTGTGGTTCTGAATTTTTTTAAACATAACTCAAAAAGTGTTGCTTGTTTGAAGGCTCCATAGAATTCTTGTATAAGTATATCTGACCCTTGGTATTTTGCTTGTTTGTTTCTTTTCATTTTTATTCTGTTTGAATGCTTTTTAAATTTTTTTGATTTGTTGAAAATAAAAATTAAAAAAAAAAAATCTCAGCACTTGGGAGGCAGAGGCAGGCAGATTTCTGAAGTTCGAGGCCAGCCTGGTCTACAGAGTGAGTTCCAGGACAGCCAGGGCTACACAGAGAAACCCTGTCTTGAAAAAAAATTAGAAGGATGTATATTTCACAACTAAAATTGTCAAATAGCTTTAGTGCTTTACACAACTTAAAAATTCACATTAAACTGTAGAGAAAGCAAGAATATTTACAAAAATATATTAAGACTCTAAGAAAAAAAAAAAAAGAAATTTGCACGTCTTTTATTGTAAATCAAAGCCCTGGCAAATATGGGTGCAGAGCTATGACTGAGAGGAATGAATAAGACATTGAACTGTTTTGGTTTTGTTTTTTTCCTGTTTTAGCTTTCAAATATATTTTTTTCCCTAATCCATTTTTCTCAATTTAAATCATCAAGGTTTTGTTGGAATCAGATAGTCCTCAGCATTGGATCACACTTTTGTTCCCCAGTGTAACAAAAGGACCATTGGTAAATGGTCCTCTCTTTTTCTTTACTCTATGAATAACTTTCTGGAGCACGCCATTCCCAGTCTTTCAGAGATCAAATCAGTATTGTACTTC